>OX243812.1:721500-734000 GCA_945859605.1 Lumbricus rubellus | reverse complement strand
CGAGGTACGTTGCGATTCCGTATCCTTTCGAGTCAAGGTTGTCTCCAACCTTCATCGTGTTGCAAGGCTTTCTCTGGTTCGCATAGTCGTTCATCGTCGATTCGAGAAGGAAAGCGTACTTTCCTTTGGCGTGTCTCACTCTCTTGATTCCCTCTTCAGTTGTCTTCGCGAAAACTCCCTGTTCGTTACTCATGAAAGACCACATCTTCTGATAGACAGGAATCTTTGACGTCTACAATCACGTTAACAACGGGTTTTTTGAGATCATGACAACTTAATCTTAGACATTATGATAATTTTAAAAGATTGTACGAGATTTTGTGGAGCTTTCGCGGCATCTCAACATAGTCTGTAAGATTTAAGAAATATTTTAGATTCCATTAAACTTTGTTGATATTGACAAAGAAATATTTTGGAGATTCAAGAGATTTAATGAGAATTTTATTGTATTGTATTGTATAAAAACATTTATAAAGCATTTATTAAAACATTTATAGGCCTACGCTTTAAAGGATTCTGTATCTTTTCATGACATGTTTCAATTAATTTTAAAAGATAATCCGAGATTTTAAGTTCAGCCACATTGTCTAAATACTTAATTAACTTTGAAACATAATCAAAATGAATAATTTTCCAATGTTGCACAATTCAGGAGAAGCGCATTAGTAAATTACAGATAAAAAATGTCATCGAGTTAAAATGGCGTTAGATGAAAGCGTCTCCTTGCATGTGCGGAACATTTAACTAATTCGTGATTAGACTTAGATTGAATGAGACAGGGGCGGATACAGGAATTTTCGAAGGGGGGGGCCAAAAAATTTTGGGCCTGGGTCGGAATTTTTTTGTCGTTTGGCCGAAACCAGAGTTTAATTTAGTCCCCCCCCTCTGGGGGTGAGAGTGGTGAGGGAGGGGTATGGGGAGGGGGATATCCCCTCCCCACCAGAAACTTTTTGAATTTTTCACATGCAATTGTAGCATTTTAAGCTGTTTTCTTAGCAAAATAGCTGTATTTTCAGTGCTTATAAGAGTGCCACAAAATCTCAATAAATATAGACTATACTTTAAAAATAGGTTTTTTTAAAATTTCCACACTGCAACAGTGCTCTTGTGAGATGTCAATTGAACAGAATTACTCAATTTGTTCAGTACTAATAAAAAATATATATAATTACAATATTAATAATATCTATATTATGTATCGAGTTCAGCGGCTCAGTTTTGCTGTTGCTGGGTTATTATAGTGAATAACGTCAGACATGAGTATAATTATATTACATAGGCTGACTTTTCAGCACAAGTATCAGCTTATCCCTGTTTTCTAAGATGGTCCTGAATTACCAGAACACACTTTGCAGTTAAATAATAACAAATGGTACACAAACCAGCCAAGAACTAATAAATTTGGGGGGTCAAAATCTGAAAGTCATGTAGTAACGATGTTGTTTTACCAGGTGTTCAAATAACAGAACCAAAACATTTTGAAATTTGAGTTTAAAATTTGAAAGATAGCGCTGGAGAGAAGCTATTCGGTTGAACAAAAATAGTATTTGTGCAAATATTAAGAGTAAGTAACACTCATTTTAACAGAGGATTGTATCAGATTGCTAAAAACAATTCAGTATATGCAGTATACATGTAGCCTATAATACAAGGAATGCACTCTTATAGGCATGCACGGAGTTTATCAGGGCTAGGGGTAAGGCCCCCCCAAGAACCCACAGATTTAAAAATTGGCCGTACATTTTCAGGGGCTAGGAGGAGCTTGCAATCAAATTTTTTCTATTTTTTTGCATATTTTATTTAGATATTTGCACAAGAATTAAACCCTTTACCCAGAGTTAAATAATCATGTATAAGCCTAGGCCGACATGTAATTTAGCAGGAAAAGCTCTAGCTTTATCCTGCATTCCATAATGGTCAGGATTTGGAAAATAAATTGAACATTTAGCCTACCATCGGTAGGCCTATAACAGGCAACTTTTTGATGTGCCCATTGAACCTGTTGAACTTTTAACATAATATAAAAAATCCTTCAAAGTTATTTCCAAATGTGTGTCAGGTAACGCATGGGCTTACTGTTGACAATTCCATCAGCGGTAGCTTCTGCAAAGAGATCATTTATCAAACACAAAATGATAGATTTAAATGTTTGAAGATCTACAATATCTAATTAACATCTTGTGGATTTGGCCAGGTTGACCTTTGAAGCCTTTGAGTATAATATTGCTAGAACAATCGATTTTGAAACTGACACAAGAAAATTTGTAGAAAAAGGGGCCAGGAGTGCTCCTTTCTTGAGCAAATAGGTAAATTAAGGTTTTTTTAGAAGCATAGATCAAACTCTTGTTCGTGAAAGTGGTTTCCAAAGTTTTTATTTCACAATGCAATTGTGCAAGAGGCTTACATTTGAGTCTCAGATTGAAGTGAAGGCACACACTGGCAGTGGACAGTTGGTTGACAAGTTGCATTGCAAATGTTGCCTGGTAGACTGCATATATAATATTATATATATATATATATTATCCATGACATTATGGCTATGTCATGGATCATGGATGTATGTTATATCTGGCTTAGGGCCATAACCAGAGACTTTCCCGATAAATAATAATAGTGAATAATAGCTATTGTAGGTCTACTGCATACAGCATACAACATTGCTCCTATTAGCTGTTATTAATGGCAAACAAAAAGTATTTTTAAAAGTATTTATGTATTTATAATATGAAGCACAGAATGCTCAAAACATTTCCAAGTTAAAGTATGAATAGACCTCACTGTATTATATTATTTTTAAGACTACAGTAAATAAAATACGTCCCACCACTGAATGAAACATAGTAAGAAATAAATAAGAACAAGAAGTAAACATGTGTGATCATTCTCCGCAGTTTCTTGCACATATAGACTAAATTCAAAACTTAACAAGTTGCATTTGGAAAAACTAAATTAATTCCTAATACTATTCTTAGTGTTAACTTGCTTTGTAATTAATAGTTAGTTGCTATTGGTTTTAATTGTGTTTATTGGTGTTAATATTTTTACATTTTACTATGAATATATACACGAATAACATACATTGTATGCCATAAATTATAGTCGGATACTGTTGAAAGATTATTTCTTTTCGTTGCTTTATATTAAGACAATGCAATTGTCTGAGAGGCTTAGATCTTAAATACATTTATATATTAATTCTCCTGGCCAGGACTGATCCCCTGCAAAAAATCTTTTGGGTGACCATGAATGGGGGGGGCCACGTCCCATGGAGATTTGGAATGGGGGGGGGGCCATGGCCGGATTGGCCCCCCCCTGGATCCGCCCCTGGAATGAGATGAGATGAGATGAATTTATTCTGGAACCTTGAAGAAGTCTTTGGTGGATCCAGCGTCGAGCGTTCCATAAAGAATCTCCGTTTGTTTGGCGAGATCATCGGCACTCTCGATTGGTGTCAACATTCGTTCAATGGTGAGAAAGGCGGCAAGGTTGGCTGTGTATGATGAGATGATGATGAGTGTAAAGAACCACCAGGCACTGCCAACGATTCGACCAGACAACGACCTACGACAATGTAATGTATATCAACACATGCTGATGATGATGGTAAGAAAGTAGCAACGACACCCATTATGATTATGATGACGATGACAACAACAACAACTACGATGATTACGACGACAAATATACTCATAATCGTGAGTGACATCTGTGGTGATAACGACAACAGCTACAAATGACCACATGGGCTAAATTAAAATGCAGGAAGACAGTGTAAGAAAATCTTGGTCCAGTAAAGTTAGTAAATTCATTTAGTAAATGAAAATGCATCTGGCCAAAAAAGACAGCTCTTGACACTATTATGTATGACAACAGAACAAAAATAATTGGCATGGTCGAAAACCTTTAAGTCTGATAAGCACAAAATACTTTATCGTTGTAATTTTGTTTGTCTCGAGGTGAACACGATCTCTCACGAACTTCAACACTATCGATAAAATCAGATTTGTCTGGAATTGTTCCTATTCGACAAAGTTCCAAATTATTTGTTACTATTACTATTATTACAATTATTATTATTATTAATATTATTTATTAGAATTACTATTATTACTCTTACCATTCCTACTACAACCACTACCGCTAGGTGTGAGGGGAAAACTTGCTAAGGGAGAAGGAGAGGAGGGGAGGAGGGAGAATGGACGATTGTTCTTAGTGGTCCAAGGGAGGAGAAGGAGGAGGAGGAGAAGGAGGAGAAGAAGAAGAAGGAGAAGGAGGAGGAGAAGAAGGAGGAGAAGAAGGAGGAGAAGAAGAAGGAGAAGAAGGAGGAGGAGGAGGAGGAGGAGGAGGAGAAGAAGAAGAAGGAGAAGGAGGAGGAGAAGAAGGAGGAGAAGAAGGAGGAGAAGAAGAAGGAGAAGAAGGAGGAGGAGGATGGTTTGAACCACTCGCACTGAATTGCAAAGCAAACGCTCTAACCAATCAGCTGTCTTATAATCCCATAGAGGATTTAAACAGGAATGAACGATGGCATGAAATGATCCTGGCAAGAACTCACTCTCCCCACTCTCCTACATTCCACCATCCTCCCCCCACTCCACTCTCCTTTCCCTCCCTTCATTCCACCCTCTCCCCCATTCCACCTTCCCCATTCCACCTTCCCCATTCCACCATCCCCCATTCCACCATCCCCCATTCCACCATCCCCCATTCCACCATCCCCCATTCCACCATCCCCCATTCCACCATCCCCCATTCCACCATCCCCCATTCCACCATCCCCCATTCCACCCTCTCATTCCTGGACCGGAAGCATGAGTCAGACTTTCATCCGGGCATTCGATTGGAAAGGTCAGAGATAAAGGTCAATGCATAAACGATTCGACCGATTAGTCGATTAATGGTTGGAGGATCAATGACCTTGGACGACGACGACGATGACCTTCAGATGTCTGCTGCTAATAGATTCGGAGTTGACATCAGAAGTACAGCAAATACATGTAATTATGTCCACAGAGTTGCTTATTCTAGACATCACTTCACAAAATAATACGTGTCTGATACATAATGCATGATACATAGTGTCTGATACATAGTGTCTGATACATAATGCATGAGTGACCAGCTGCACTTGAGACGTCGACGTAATATGCGATCTCCGCAATTACACGTGATTAGCACAGGATATACAGGGTGGGCCATAAAAAAGACCCACTTGACGCGTTTTTGCCAATATCGTGGCCAGAAGTAAGAATTTCGAAATCAAATTTTACAGGCTTAAAGACAATTCATATTTACACATGATGGCCAGATTTCATCAAAAATAATTCAAATATAACAGGAGTTATATCACTTCTAGTTAGACTAATCACTGTTTTTAATGATTCAAAGGGGATATTTTTCATGGCCCACCCTGCATATACTTGTCAGTCTAATTTCAATATTATATACAGGGTGGGCCATAAAAAGTAACCCCCTACGGTTTTTTGCCAATATCTTGGCAAGAAGTAAGAATTTCGAATTGAAATTTTACAGTCTTAAAGGCAATTCATATCTACACATGACGGCCGGATTTCATCAAAATATTTCAGACACAACAAAAGTTATAACACTTTTAGGGAGGCCACCCACCGTTTTTTAACGATTCAAAAACGAGACGCAACGAAAGTTTAAAAAAAACAATCCCATTATTCTGGCCAATATCTTGGCCTAAAGTAAGAATATCGAAATGAAATTTTACATGCTTAAAGACAATTCATATCTGCACATGATGGTCAGATTTCGTCAAAATATTTCAAAAAGAACAACAGTTATACCACTTTTAGGGAGGTCACCCCCCGCTTTTTGACGATTCAGAAGGGTAACGCAACAAAAAAGTAGCAAAAACGCGATTTTATTAAGTCTCATCTCAAATATTTGCTATCAGATAGCCTTGATATTGTCAGATGATCATTATTATTACTATTTAAAAATGAAACAGGGTACCAGCGTAGCTGCACGTCACTGAGAAGTCAATTAGCAAGATGACAATCAAATTGGTAAATAAGGAATCTGTCAGATTAATCAACAGGTCCATCAAGAACTTTGCAAAGAGACTCAAAAGAATTTTGGCACTGGTGGTGGGCACATTGAACACAAGTTGTGAAGCACTACCAAGTTCATTTGACAACAGTTATTTGAGATGAGACTCTATAAAATCGTGTTTTGCTAGTTTTTGTTGCGTTTCAGTTTTGAATCGTCAAAAACGGTGGGTGACCTCACTAAAAGTGGTATAACTTGTGTTGTGTTTGAAATATTTTGATGAAATCTGGCTTTCATGTGTATATATGAATTGCCTTTAATCCGGTAAAATTTCATTTAGAAATTCGTACCTCTGGCCAAGATATTGGCAAAAACCCTTGTTTTTGTTGCGTTTCCTTTTTGAATCGTGGAAAAACGGTGGGTGGCCTCTCTAAAAGTGGCACAACATTTGTTGTGTTTGAAATATTTTTATGAAATCTGGCCATCCTGTGTAAATATGAATTGCCTTTAAGACGGTAAAATTTCAGTTCGAAATTTTTACTTTTGGCCAAGATATGGGCTAAAAACCGTAGGGGGTTAGGCTACTTTTTTATGGCCCACCCTGTAGTTATAAGTTTTATATGCGCGGTGTCCCGGTGAAAAGTAGAACTCAACAAAAAGTGTCATAATTAGGATTTTTCTAAATTTTAAACGTAACAGCAGTGGTCATATTACCACCAACTTCTAAAGCCGATTAGAAATATTGTGAGTTTTTCAAATTTATGAGCGTTTGAGATGCTGCACCGAAAACTGGAGTTTTCCAACATGCAAAGGCTGAAAGAAAGGTGAAATTCAGCTATAATTATATGATGTTCAAAATGTCCTCCTTGTTCACGGACACATGATCGTACGCGTAGTAGAGTAACAGCTGACCCTGGAAACACTCGACTCCATATCCCGCAGCTGTGGCCGCCCAGCATCCAGACCTCGAACCGGAGTACATGTACTGGAGGAACGCGTTTTTCGTTCCCGTATTCATGACATCAATAACCGTATACGGCTCGTCTGATTGAGAAGTGGTAGCTGTTTGACCACGTGATCATCGACCAGATCATCAAACAGTAGCGTCTACGTCTACGGGCGTGTGTTCATGAACAAGGAGGACATTTTGAGCACCATATACATGTAGTATAGCTGAATCTGCTGAATGTTCGGCTGATGAATGTTAATAAATAATTACCTGGGACAGACTTCGCATCCTCTGCGCATGAAAGCTCCCAGTGAGAACCAGAGACTGTTGAGTATTGTAAAGTCATTGACATAGGTCGGACCATGAATGCTATCCTCGATCTGCCATTCGTTCGGACTGAAGCGAGAGACGAGGAAGAGGACCGTACTGACTCCGAGGTAAGAGAAGACGATGCACATCCAGATCTCGTATGAGAGAGGATCCATGAAAGAGAAGACTCCTGGTTTCTGTTTGTCTGGTTTCTTGATCATGATGCTGATGCCGAGGTTCATGAACGGTTTCGAGAAATCGATGACACGTTCGCGCATCGATGAGATCGTTAATGGTGCGATTGCGATGTCAGCTCTCTGCATGATGAGAACACGAAACACACACGCACACAGTGGATAGATGATGGGTGGATGGATGGATGGATGGATGGATAGATAGATAGATGATGGATGGATGGATAGATGGATAGATGATGGATAGATGGATAGATGGATGGATAGATGGATGAATGGATGGATGGATGAATGGATGGATGGATGGATGGATAGATGGATTGATGAATGTGTGGATGAATAGATGGATGGATGGATAGATGATGCTAGGTTAGATATGACTTCGTATGGGTAAATGACAGATTAGGCGATTTAAAGAATATATAGGTGAATATATTAATGGTTCTAATGAGTGGATGGGTGGATGAATGTTGTTTAATGGAATATTATAGTAGATTAATTATTGGATTTGTGGAGAGGAGGAAGATTGAATTAGTGAATAAGAAAAAGTGAATTGAAAAGAGAAGAATAATTAATATGTAGGAATTGATTTCTTCTATCAAAGTCAATTATTATCATCAGCAGTGACGTCATCTTCATCATCGCTATCTTCATTACGATTAATTATCGTTTTCAAGACTATGATCATGAAATCGATGCTCGCAATTTTGATGGCAATGCTCATAGCGATGGATACGACGGTAATTATTATGATGCTGAATGCGAAGATGATGACGATAATAATAACGGTAATGATGATGATGGATATAGGATATACATCATCATACTAGTGATGAAAAGCAACAGCAGCAGCATCAACAACAACGACTCGAACCTTTGTCGTTAGTTCTCCCACCATCCCATTCCACGTTCCGTTGGCCATCTTCTCTCCATACTTCTCGTCTGGAACGAGACGCATTTCGTATGGAAACTGGAGAAGATCAGCTAACATCTTCGCGAGTTCAGCGCAATAACCTTCGTATCTGTCGTTTCCTGTCAGTGGTATTCCCATCTCATCCATCTTGTTCCTTCGCATCATCAGATATGGATTCGACTGCAAACAATTATTACATCGAGACTTTTAAAATTATATCTTCTACATTATAATTTGTGATGCTGTGACGCCATTCTATTATAGATTGAGGTGCAGAGCTATCATTACTTGTAACAGCAATCAACTAGAAGTTGGACGGCGTTCAACGAGGTTTGGTTGGTGATTCTTCTGGGTCCCTGAACCATGCACCACATGGAACAATCTCCCTCAACTATTTGAAGCATTATACGTCATCTCATGTATGCATCCTTCTATCAGGATTGATCTCCAGTTGAGATGACACACCTGCAGTCATCTAAAGATGATTCATCTAAAGATGATTCATCTAAAGATGATTCATCTAAGTTCACACGCTTCTTAAGACCTTTCTTTTATCTGTGTCAAAGTGGCAGCGTCCTGACGAGGCGCTATATAAATTCTTGAAATGAATGAATGGCATCCGAAGACTAATATATTTTTTAGTTTCGATATGGCTGTCATTGATTTTTGCATGACGATGACGATGACGACGACGACGACGATGATGATGATGATGATGATGACGATGATGATGACGATGATGATGATCATGAAGATGATGATAATGTGTGAGTGATACCAGAATGCTGGTGACGATTCTTGTTCGGTTGACATCCGACGTAGGAATCGTTACATTCACATCTTCTGCATCATCGAATCGAACGCCGGTTGATTGGTGCCAAGTGCCAACCTGTAACAGAGTCACGTGACACAAGTCATTCGACGAAACAGCAACCACGTGACACAACAGCAACCACGTGACACAACAGCAACAGTCACGTGACACAACAGCAACAGTCACGTGACACAACAGCAACCACGTGACACAACAGCAACCACGTGACACAGCAACAACCACGTGACACAACAGCAACCACGTGACACAACAGCAACCACGTGACACAACAGCAACCACGTGACACAGTCGCTCATTCATCTTCGATTAATTTCCGTTTCCTGCCAGTCAACATCAGATTCTCATGTTGGTCATCGAGTTCGTTTGTAGAACTAATTATAGAAAGTCTGGAGTTGAAAGCTGCACTGTAACGGCTGATGTGAGAAGAAGTTGTTGAAAGATTGCTGCCTAAATCTGATCGCCTGTCTGCAGAGTAACTGAGAAATTACTTGTAGGCAAAAGCGTTGTTGGCTGAATCAAACATCGATGATAAGGAAACCATAATAGCGCTTCATAAGTCTTCGATGTGTTTCAATGCGAAGGAGAGATTTTACGAAGCAGGACCTTTTGGCGCCGCCGTTTTGGCGCGATCGTTTTGGCGCTGGAGGTTTTGGCGCCGCCGTTTTGGCGCGACCGTTTTGGCGCTGGACGTTTTGGCGCCGGAATTTTTTCACCCGCTTTCTAGAATATAAAAATTATGATATTTTAGGTAATCATAGGAGGGTCATTTACGCACATTTTGAGGTAAATTTTGTAATGATAGTCCACGCCATTCAAAAGTTATGCCCAAAATAGCTAAGAATGTATGCATAAGACATGCGTCGTGAGGGTCGGTTAGGGTCAGGCTAGGTGTCGTGAGGGTCGATTATGGTTAGGTATAGGGTTATTGTAGTCATTCGGTCCCGTATAGGGTACATATTACGGTTAATTATTACACCCCTGAATGATACTTGAAAAATAAATATTACACTTCGTACTGATGTATTTGTAAACTGAACCGAAAATAAGCTGCTGAGATCAATTTTTATATGGGCGCCAAAACGGCGGCGCCAAAACGGTCGCGCCAAAACGGCGGCGCCAAAACGTCACGTACCGGAGATTTTATTTTCAAAGGTTTTCGTGTCTGAGGACAGTGAGTTACAGCAATCGAGATTTGAGTAAGTATATATAGATACAGATATTATTATAACAACGGAGGTCGTAGTCATTGATTTCTTCTTCCGACCTTTTGTGGTGGATTATCAAAACGTTGTTCGATGATGTCGACCGTGAAATTCACTCGACGACCAAGTTTATCAAAGGCAACTTCTCCCGTCACACCTTTGAAATTGACCTGTGAAGAAAAACAGAAAAATATCAAATCAGCAACTAACCAACGAAACTTATCATCTCAATAGGAACTCAACCATCATGCAGGGTGATCCATCCATCCATCCATCCATCCATCCATCCATCCATCCATCCATCCATCCATCCATCCATCCATCCATCCATCCATCCATCCATCCTTCCATCCATCCATCCATCCATCCATGATGTTTTGGTTGAATTTTAACTCCAAACCTCTCAAGCTCTCAATGTGCATTCCAGTTCGCTAGACTATCCTGTAGATGTCACCGATTTACCAACCCGCTTACCCACTTTCCAACATGTCTGCTTTTCAACTTTACCACTTGCTCATTTACCCACTTTCCCCAATTGCTTACTTGCTTACTTGGCAACTCTGTTGCTTACTATTATAATGTACCTTCCATAGCGGTTTCGACGGTAGTTTGCAACTTTACACGTACATGCATTGATTGATCGATAGATTTAGTTGTGTGCTTTGTATTTTATTGATATTCTCCTGCAGTGCAACATCGACGATGTGATGTATTATGTTTGACGTACAGACAGAAGGTTTTCCATGATTGTGTTTCCATGCGTCCAGACTGACGATGCGTCACTCCTGCAGTCGATTCCTCTCGTGTTGTCATTGTACACTTGACCTCTGCGAAAGATCCTCTGCAAAGCTTGAGGATCACGATGCAACATACTCGTCAGACCACCGGCCAATGACGTCACCGCATCGATCGTCAATGCTGCCTCCAACTGAACCGCAAACACAAATCAAATCAAACTGAACCGCAAACACATTCAAGTCAAACTGATCTAACATCGTTTTAGCCGTTAATCATTTAGCGCCAATTCATTTCAAGATTAAGATCAATTCTCGATTTCTTCAC
This sequence comes from Lumbricus rubellus, assembly GCA_945859605.1. NCBI lineage: Eukaryota > Metazoa > Annelida > Clitellata > Crassiclitellata > Lumbricidae > Lumbricus > Lumbricus rubellus. The sequence continues at coordinate 722,521 of OX243812.1, read as the reverse complement.
GTCATCATTGTAGGCCTATGCAGCGCACTTAATAATATTTTAGAAATCAATACCGTATCTACCATGTTCCTTCTCGTTGTACTCGGGTTATTTTCAGAGGTTAATGTCCGAGGTAATATTGATAATGACGATGACGATGACGACGACGACGATGGCGATGACGATGACGATGACGATGACGATGACGATGACGATGATGATGATGATGATGATGATGATGATGATGATGATGATGATGATGATGACACGGAAATGGTTCCCTCAAGACCACCATATTATTCTCGATGTCCTGGAAGCCAGTGTAAATCCTCTCTATAAGATCCTAACCGGGATCTTCTGTCCAGGCAGCGCTCCTTTCCAGTAGTGCGATCCGAACTTCCACCATTCCTTCTGCGCTTCCTTCGTTCGAGAGAAATCCGGATTGACGAGACGGAATCCGGTGATGTTCGCTCCACCATGTCGAAAGTCGGACACGTCGAGTTCGTCCATCGCCTGCGAAACGAGAGGAGAAAAGGGGAAAAGTGGGAAAAGTGGGCAAAGGGGAAAAGGGAAAAGGGGAAATGGGGAAAAAAAGAAAGGGAAAGGGAAAAAGGAAAAAGGGAAAGGACAAAAGGGGAAAGGGGAAAAGGAAAAATTGATGCATAAATAATAATAAAGACATCATAATAATATTATATTCACTGTTGTCTTTACTATATGTCGTTGGACAATTATAATATCGGTGCATCATCAATTCATCATCATGCATGTAAAACAGATTGATTTGATTGATTACAAGACTGACAGAAAATCGTTGATTTGATAGATTGCTGTAAAAATTGCTTTATGTATAGTCTAATTGTGTTCAAGGTTACTTTCATCAAAATCATTTTAATTATACAACTTTATGAGTTATGCATTGTAATAATTTTATGAAATTTATATGACATTGTGGTTGTTTGAAAGCTAATAAACGAGGATATAATTAAGTCACCTAAGACACGTTAAAGAGCCATATAGCTATATCGATAAACAGACTTAG
>OX243812.1:673709-716300 GCA_945859605.1 Lumbricus rubellus | reverse complement strand
AGTTGTCTTTGGACAACCGGAAGTGCTCAAAATAAATTAAAATATAAATAAAGGTGTTTTATTTTCATAAAATTTTCATGTTTTTTCTATTAAACATTATTCATAACTAGCTGTACCCGGCCACGCGTTGCTGTGGCAGAAAAGACTCTCCCCTCCTCCCCTCCCCCTCCCCCTCTCCCTCCCCTCTCCCTCCCCCTCCCCTCCCCCTGCCCCTCCTCCCCTCCCCTCCCCCTTCCCCTTCCCCCTCCCCTCCCCCTCCGTCCCGCTCCCCCTCCCCCGCCGCCTCCCTCCCCCTCCGTCCCGCCCCCACCGCTCCTTTCCTCCCTCACCCAAGAAGGCCGCAAAATAATTATGCGAATCGTTTATGACGTCACGGGACGCAACCTCATTGATGTTTCGTCTGCATGGTCGCAGTCACTGTCAAGGCGTTTGTGAATCTGGCAACGTGCGGTTTTAAATTTGCAAATGGCGGTGGAGCGGAATGCAAAGTTCACTTTTTGTGGAAAATATTGCGTTTATTCGTAGAAAAAAAAGTTGGAAACTCTCTGATAGGAATGGAAGGTTTTGTGAAATTTTCAAAACAATCTGTGCGGTACGTTTCGAGAACACTTTACACAAACTATTGGAAAGTTTCATTTTTATATATATAGATTTATTTTTAAGAGAAATAAATTATGTCATTCTATAGAGGGCATTTAGGGCTATTTTTTATACCAATTAGTTTGACATTTGATGACCGGAAGTGCTCAAAATAAATTTAAATGTGTGAAAATGTTGGGATTTTTTTACAACGCAAACCGATAAGTCTGCGTAAACGTTTTTCAGCAGCTAATACTTGTTTTTTTCTTGTTAATTGTTATTGTAATTAAAACTAACTTATTACTAGTTTTTATAGTTGAATATTGGACTGTATTATATGTAAACTATTTTTAATTAAATAAATTATGTTAAAAACACACAGAATCTAATATTTTTCTTATGCGAAAGTATACATTTTGTGGAATCGATGGGTGCCTACGGTAAAAAATTCATAACTTCGGGGTGCTTTCATATATTTTAAACCTAAATATACCATTTTGTGCAGAAATGAATGCTGAATCCATTGGTGTATTACAAGTTATGATATCTCAAACCAAACCCAAAATCCATGGGGGGTGGTAACCAACCCCCCCCCCCTTGGTAGTCAGTGTTAAAAAAAGCTTCGTAGCCTGAGGGTTAAATAATTGGACGTAGAGTATTATACTGTAGACATGTAGACACTGGATTTATTCAATGAGAAGAAGCACGACAACAAATTCACTGCAGCCAATAACTTCTGGCTGGTCACTTATCACAAATACCTGCTGCAAGGAGGAAGTGTAACTATGCTGATTTAAATGCACGGATGCTGGCCGTCATTAGCAACTACACTGAACGCAAAGTTCTTGACAATCTACATGTACGTGAACTAGCTCACAATCGTTCTTTTTAATTTTTATTTTAATAAACTCATAATTATAAGCTTACTTTATTAAAACAGCATTTCTGTAACATATTTAATTTCAAACTCTGACGTTGCATGATTATCTAATAGTATTAGGCTATTTATGTTCAATAAATTAGCATATAAACTGTATGAATAATGTAGGCCTACATTATTATCATAATAATAATAATAATAATAATAATAATAATAATAATAATAATAATAATAATAATAATAATAATAATAATATGATTATATTACGCTTGTTGTATCAGCACACACGTCAATGTTCTATAATATTCCATGTCTAATAAATTAGCATATTTATACTGTAGGCCTATTCAAATTCAATAATAGGCCCTACACATCATAATCGTATTTAGGCAATAATATTATACTTTAAATAATTATCAGTACAGGTTATATCCTAGAACCCTACTTGTTTGGCTGGCTGACCGACCGACCGACCGACTGACTGACTGACTAAACAAAAAGCAGAGAAGAAGAAAACGAAAAAACTGAAACAGAAAAACAGAAAAGGACGGAAAAATTGAAGGAGGAACGTCGTGAATTAGAAAGAAAAAGAGAGAAAGAAAAGATGTGGGAAGAAGAAGTGGAAATAAGTAGAAATAATGAGGAAGATATAATGAGGAAGAAATAATGAGGAAGAAATAATGAGGAAGAAATAATGAGGAAGAAGTAGTTAGTCCCCCTTAAACTAGTTTTCATGCAGGAATGGATTTCAAGAAGGAAGATCGAAACAAATTTCTTGTCTGCCGTGGATACAAGAAAAACATTTGCATTAATATTTCAAGGGACGTATTTCTCCTTTGCCCCCGGAGTTAAGATCTAGCTGTCGTCTTTATATTAATACCGGTATGTGTCTATATCAGTCTATCTGTGTCTCTCTCTTTCTCTATTCACAATCATTCTCTCTTTAACTGTCACGCTATAAGTCTCTCTCTCTTTCTCTCTGTCTCTGTCTTTCCGTCAGTTCGTCTGTCTGTCTGTTCGTCTGTCTGTCCGTCTGTCTGTCCGTCCGTCCGTCCGTCCGACCGTCCGTCCATCCGTCCGTCCGTCCGTCTGTCTGTCTGTCCGTCCGTCTGTCTGTCTGTCTGTCTGTCTGTCTGTCTGTCTGTCAACTATCTGCGCCATAAATGGGGCATCGACTTCCGGGTCACGTGTCCATCGTCGTCTCAAGTGCAAAGAAATTTCACGGAAGAAAAGTAATTGTTTTCAGTTCTACTCGCTGTGCATCATGGGACAGCTGGAGGAATAAACAAGAATCGATAGATGGATGGATGGATGGATGGATGGATGGATGGATGGATGGATGGATGGATGGATGGATGGATGGATGGATGCATCGACAAACGGATATACGAGCAAATGAATACATATATAGGATATATATATATAATATATATATATATAATATATATATATACAATTATACATAGGCGTACGAGGCGAGGGCCCAGGGAGCAACTTCCCTCCCCCTCAAATTTCGGGAAGTCTGTGTTTTGGGCAAGCAGACCCTGAAAATAGTAAACAAATAGTATTTTCATGACATTTCAACCCAATGACTAAAAAGTCGTCAACTTTTAAAAAAGGTCGTCAATTTTTTGGTCTGAGAAAAATAAATTATTTTTCGGGCAGAAGCAAAATCTTGACTCCCCCCACTGCTGAAATCTTTCGTACGCCTATATATATATATATATATATATATATACATATATATATATGTATATGTGTATATATATGCGCAATTGCGCATATACATGTATATTATATAACTTGTATATAACTTATATATATATATATATATAATTATATATATTCGCATTCGCATCTGTTTCCATTATATTGGATGCGTGGATATTATCGAAGAAAGTAGCCCATCAATTCGTTAATTGGTTGGATGGCACGTAGCCATGTAAACAGAGAAGGAGGCAGGGAAGGATGCAGAGAAAGCGGCAGAGAATGAGGCAGAGAAGGAGGCAGAGAAGGAGGCAGAGAATGAGGCAGAGAAGAAGGCAGAGAAGGAGGCAGAGAAGCAGATAGGCAGAGTGAAAGAAAGGTAGGGAGGGAGGCTGGACATCGCAACAGACGGAGGTCAGCAGGTTAATCTCTGTCTGTCTGTCTGTCTGCCTGTCTGTTGCAATCCCAATTCAGCATCACTCTGTCGGATGATTAAGCGCGTATTACTGTCAGCTGCTAAAACGATCATTACCTCAAACGGACGCGACTCGATGCCATGGCAACGGATTCTATGGCAACGGATCCTATGGCAACGGATTCTATGGCAACGGATTCTATGCAACGGATTCTATGGCAACGGATTCTATGGCAACGGATTCTATGGCAACGGATTCTATGGCAACGGATTCTATGGCAACGGATTCTATGGCAACGGATTCTATGGCAACGGATGGGTGTGAAGTTGACTGATTTTCGAGGCAACGGTTGCTATGGCAACGCATTCTGTGTTTGTATTATTATTAGCCTATATCAGTTAAAACTGCTTCATAAAAAATCATCAAGTTGAGAATTCGACGGAGAAAAGGAAAATTGGAAGAAAAAGAACAACTGAGACGATTCATCGGATGTCAAATACAAAACAACAAAACCATTATTTGACAAAAATCTAATTTGATTTAAAAGAAATATCTCCCATACTCTCCTGGCAAAGGTCGCCTGAGTAGGTTTTGCAAGCACGTGATTAGTTTAAATAATTATTTTATTAGTTACTCTCATGACACCGATTCCAAACACACAATTGGCACATGCATCATTCGCAGACAACGAGGAGGATCCAAAAGTAAGAAGGTCCATCGGGTTCATCGGATTTACACAGGACCTTACTTTATAATGACTGTAACTAATATTGTGCAATATGACAATAGTTATAGGTAAGTCTTAAGTTGATTCCGAAATTAGAAAGACACAGCTAAACAGACAGAGTCAGAGACAGACAAAGAGACAGAGTTCCAGAATCTCGGTTCAGCAAGTGTTAAATCAAATCAATGCCATTCACAATTTGTAAACATTGTATTTATTTTTGTACAAATCGATTATATGACACAGCATCGTAGCCTTAACAGTGGTGTCCAATCTTATGGCATCTTATAGTGTTCCATCTTATGGCATACCGTTGAAGATTATTCTAAAACAATTTGTTTATTATCACTCACTCTCGGCCTACAGCTATGTAGAATAAATACTTGACAATAATAATGAGGCAATTATTATAGTCATTATACCATCCCGGTCCATTCTTTCACATCGTCGATCCGCATCCTACGCGGTCTTCCACGTCTCCTCTTTCCCTCTGTTTCTCCAGTGATTATATCCTTCTCCAGACAGTTTTCCTTCCTCATGATGTGATCAAAGTAACTTAACTTCCTCCCTACCACCTCTCCCTACCCCCTCTCCCCACAGCCGTTCGCCACCCACCCCCTGTAGCACCTCCTCATTCCTTCTTGAATAACAATAATACGGCCGAATGGGTGTGACACACCTTAAGAACCGTCCCACTTTAGGGCACTTTCCCTTATTGTTGGTTTTCGTGGAAATTTTGTTAAATGGGGATTACAGAAATTGCATCGTGTGAACTTACAGTTTGAAAGCTAAAGCAGCAGAGAAGCTAATTATTATGCAAAGAACTCATTTCGACCCATTTTATGCATAGAATACACTTGCCTCCTACGAGTCTTCTTCCTCGTTCTAATGCACGGTAGTCACGTGATCTGCGTGTTTGTGAGAGTGCGTGGCCTGTAATAATAATAATAACATTATTATTATGCTCGTGTTTTGACGTCTACTCACCCGTCAGAGTTGAATCGCGTTGGACGATAATAAATTCGCTGTTAAAAGGGAAGAACGGGATTATCGTCGGTCCATTAGGGTTCAGTGCGCACAGCCGCGATCGCTATCATCCCACTTATAAACGGGACATACCATACGACTTATATTATATGCCTGAACCATTAGTTTACCATACGACTTATATCATAGGCCTAAACCATCAGTTTACTATACGACTTATATATCATAGGCCTAAACCATCAGTTTACCATACGACCTATATTATATGCCTAAACCATCAGCCTACCATACGACTTATATCATAGGCCTAAACCATTAGTTTACCATACGACTTATATCATAGGCCTAAACCATTAGTTTACCATACGACTTATATATCATAGGCCTAAACCATCAGTTTACCATACGACTTATATATCATAGGCCTAAACCATCAGTTTACCATGCGACTTATATCATAGGCCTAAACCATCAGTTTACCATACGACTTATATCATAGGCCTAAACCATCAGTTTACCATACGACTTATATATCATAGGCCTAAACCATCAGTTTACCATGCGACTTATATCATAGGCCTAAACCATCAGTTTACCATACGACTTATATATCATAGGCCTAAGCCATCAGTTTACCATACGACTTAGGCTACATTATCGTAAAAGTAATCTCGAGATTTCTGCAGCGCCCACATAGGCCAAGCGAAGTCACAGCAATCATGCATCTTATTCACAGACGATAACAAAATCGATAGGCAGAAGATCGAGATCCGGAGAGTCAGGCAGGTAGACAGTCGGAATTAAGGCTAAAGTGCATGGTGATGTCTAGAGCTGAAAATTTTAATGGCGAAGAGGGGAATAAATCCAGAATAATAGGGAGCACCTCCAGTAGTTTTTCACAAGGGCGCTATATAAATCTTCGAATGAATGAATGAATGAATGTACGTACAGTTTGTTCATTCAAATTGCAGCTAGGCCCATATGTCAGCTTTCGAGTAGGCCTATTGATTGCTATTATTTTCACAATCTCAGAGTGCTGTTGCGAAAGACCATCAAATAATATAATTGGGCTTTAAAGCACCATCATCATTTTGTGCGAACTCGATTCCATATTAGTTTACAAGATGGCTGCGTAGTATGAATATGTGGAAATTTCTTAGAGTATTTAATTTCATTTTATGTTTATGCTTATGTAAGGAAGAATTAATATTTATTTACAGATAAAGTATTTTGGTATTTTTAATACAGGCAATTAAACCGGTTAGTCATTCAGTTTCTTATGAATACATTCGTCGATTAGATCAGTGGCACCTGTGGAGGGGGAAGGAGGGGTATTCCCGAATTGCCGAAACCAGATTTCCCGAATGTGACGAAACGTAATAGTAAGCTTCAAATTTATAAAGCACGACTCTAAAGATCAGTGCATAGCAACAGCTTATTCACGAGCGCTGCCTTATGTTAGACGTGTTGCTCGCGATGTCATGAGAAGATCGCAAGATCCAATGAAGATGCAAAATTTAACCTCCGTCAAAATTTGGGTTTGGCCCGAAAATCCCCGAAAAATTTTGGCAGGACACCCGAGATCGATTTTCACAGACCTAATAATTTTTGGACACTCGGCGGTAAACGTGTATTACATGGTAAATTCTTCGCCATTGCATGGGTTTCAGCAGTAGTCGAGTACCAGTCGGATTGACGAAAAGAGTTCTTTATAAATAGAAGTGGGATTTATTAAATTAACTTCTATTGAGATAGAAGAGGGGTTAAAGTACTAGGTTGTAGACCGGGTACAAACGGTACAATTTTCATAGATTCTGGTAACTAAGACCGTAAGTATTCAAACCCACCTATTCCCGTTATCCGGAGACGTTTCGGAGATTTTATATGATTTTTGAAATCTAGTTAAATCTAAAGGAAATCCAATGAAAAAATTGCAGTTTGCTCTCGGCCGCCATTTTTACACACACGAAACTTTTATAGCGAATTTATTTGTTTTAAAATATTTATTTGTAATGCGCTTACACAAATAAATGAGCTACAAAAGTTTTAAATGTGAAGGTCGCGAGTGCCCATGACTTTACCGGTGTGTGTAAATATGGCGACCGATAGTCAGCTGCGGTAAATATCATAGGATTTCCTATAGATTAAAAAAATTCATATAAAATCTCCGGAACGTTTCCGGATAACGGGAATAGGTGCGTTTGAATACTTACGGTCTTAGTTACCAGAATCTATGAAAATTGTACCGTTTGTACCCGGTCTACAACCTAGTACTTTTACCGAAGAGGGATTAATTAAAACCATCTTGCTGAAATTGAAGCTGGATTGATGAACAATAATTTTAAATTAAATTAAAGTTATATTGATGAAAAATATTTGCACTGACGAAATAGAAGCGCGATTTATCTAACCAATTCTTGCCTAAACGGAAGCTGGATCGATGAAAAGGATTCTCGCCAAACTAGAAGTTGGATTGATTAAAAATAACAATGCTGCAGCGAGCGAAGATGAGCGAATAATTTACCATACTAAAATACACATTTACCCACTCAGCTGTGTTATTGACAACACTTAATTTAGGTCCTTTATACATTCAATTTAACTTTGAATAATTTTCGGATGTTCGACCGCTTTCTGTTATTTAAGTAAGTAAGTTAGTACAGAGGCGCTCCAGACGACAGCGCGGACGCCGAATCATAGCCTAATCATATTCAAATGTTGTTACTCCACTGATCATAACATGAATTGACAGATAATAAAAGACGAAAAATAAATATTTCTCTAAAAATTTGGTCACCCAATTGACAGAGCGTTATGACCCACTTTTGTGTCGCAACGTCGCACAGTTTGGCAAACACTGTCATGGTGGACAGATCTTTTGAATGTAAATCTTACATGTAATCTTTTGAATGTAAATCTTACATGTAATCTTTTGAATGTAAATCTTACATGTAATCTTTTGAATGTAAATCTTACATGTAATCTTTTGAATGTAAATCGTACATGTAATCTTTTAAATGTAGATCTTACATGTAATCTTTTGAATGTAAATCTTACATGTAATCTTTTGAATGTAAATCTTACATGTAATCTTTTGAATGTAAATCTTACATGTAATCTTTTGAATGTAAATCTTACATGTAATCTTTTGAATGTAAATCTTACATGCAATCTTTTGAATGTAAATCTTACATGTAATCTTTTGAATGTAAATCTTACATGTAATCTTTTGAATGTAAATCTTACATGTAATCTTTTGAATGTAAATCTTACATGTAATCTTTTGAATGTAAATCTTACATGTAATCTTTTGAATGTAATTGTTTTTGATGTGCTGTTCATTGATTCCTTGTGATTTCAAGACTCACACTAAGCTACGAACTGCAGTTGCTAATTAAAATTTTTTAGCATTAAGCATAAAAAGCAGAAGACTTTGTCTGATTAAATCTTGTGTCAAGAAAGCGATAGTATTGCGCTTAAAGCTGGCCTTGAGACGGCCATTTATTATGTGAAGTGTTAACACAGCTTAATAATATTGTGTCATCAGAAGTTCTGCGTCTCTTTTACCAGAATCGAATCATTTGTGTAAATTGTGATTTTCTTTCAGCTCAAAAATGAAGCGAAAGTTTGAGGAGTCGAATGTGACAACGAGTTATTCGGAAGCGCGAAGTCTCGTCTTTAACATTTCGATCGGAAAACTGCAGATGAGTTCGACGAAACCGGTGGAGCCGTCGCTATGGCGATCGCTGCTCATCGTTAAGACTCTGCATCGCATCGCGGAGGAACTCCACCGAGAAGCATCGTATGCAAATGAGGCTGTGGTGGAGGAGGAGGAGGAGGAGGAGAAGTCGGCGGAGGAGGAGGAGGAGGATGCGTTCGACAGTCAGCTCGAAACGTTGTTCTGTCTGCAGAACACTCCGGTTGCCGTCTTCCTCTCAGAGGATGAAAGAACCGCTCCAGGCAGCAGCAGCGATGCAAACGAACAAGTTTTGAGTTTGGGAAAAAATTGCGGAGGGATGTCGGTTGATGAAACGAATGATGAACCATCTTCGTTGATCATGCTCAGCACATATCTGCCATCGTCATCGTCGTCGTCGACTCCAGGCACCGGGTCACTCTCACATCCTCATCATCATCCTCATCATCATTCGATTGTGCTCGAGTCGACATCATGTCATGGAAAAGTGGAGAAGAGTGTTGTGAAAGCAACGCTTGTGGGTCTCCCTGGTGAGCACGATAACTTTGCCGACATCGATTGCTCATGTCTCGAGTCGGCGTTTCCAAGCAGCGACCTTTCCGATATCAGCATGTCGTCGATTGATCATGAGTTCCTTCTTGGAGTTCAGTCGGATTCTTGTTTCAGTGCCTTGCAATCACAGTTTGGCGATTATCACGATGGTGGCATTGCAGATCTTGACAGTTTAATGCAAGCGCTAGAAAACTGATGTTAGCCACCAATTTAGGAGATCTAAAATATGTGCCGTTAATTATTTATAGCTTTTCAACGCTAGTGTTTCCATGATTTACTGAAAAGTCTCTGATTAATTAATTATTCAAAGGAATATGGATGATGTTAGTTTTTCATTTTAAGTCATTGTTTTCATATTTCGTGGTTGGTCCTTATCCTATGAACAACTTTTTACATGGACTGTGGACCTGTAGCATGTAGCAATATATTATTATTCAATTGTAAATTTGCTGCTAGGTCGGCATCTGTGTCATTGCTGAAGGATTTTATGCACTTTGTTGAAGTTTCATCGTTTTATTACGTTGCTTGGGAATCAATGATCAATCCTGACGAAGTCTTTCCCTCATCGACGTTTAGACATCAGGGAAGATGACGATGGGACAAGGCAGCCAGATGGTCAGATGGTCGATGGGTGGATGGTCAGAGAGTAGAGGGTCAAGTCTTCCCTGCTTTAGAGACCCTAAGCAAGCTTGCCTTTCATTCACAATTTTTGCTCAGTGCCACCGATTGATGTTTAGACGTGTTTAGATAGTGGAGCTTGATAAATGAAGTTCAATATTAATAGATTCACCAAAGATTCTGTTTCATGTCCTTTCATCAGTTGACTGCTTTTATACTGTTAAGATTTCCTACCAAAGATATTTTGAACTTATTTACAAACATGAATTGGTAACTTACGAACTTGGCTGACTGTTGTTGTTTGCTCTTCTCTCATTGTTCTTGGTTGTGTGATTGTCTAGAAAAAATACTCTGTCAGATAGGAAAGGTGTAGCTTGCAAATGCTGCTATTAGATAGTTTTCGGATCTATGGCTCTCAGGATTTTACTCGCAGTTATAAGCGACATTCCAGAATTGTTTTCACAATGTCACGTGTAAAACTTTTCAATGTTAGTCTTGAAAGTCAGTGGATTTCTGATCAATTTCATCATCGATGAGCGGCGTCGGCGTCGTTTCATTTTATGCTCAAAAGCAGATTTTTCTCTTCTTTTATGAACTGTCTGCTGCTTTGGCTGTTCACTATGTTTCTCTTTGTGGTCACTTGATACACTGTTGACCGTAATGTCTTGAATCAAATCTCAATCAAATCTGACGTATTTTCATGTCTTGTTTCCTGTGACATGTTGTTTTGGCCATCATGATTAGAATTAGCTTTCAAATGTTCTTTTCTCAATCAGACTTTGCATTTTTATGAATTGTATGATTCCCTAAATTATTGATGAAAAATTAGTATAAACTGATTAAATTGACAGGTTAGTATAAATTATCTTTTATGGCAAGATCTCTTTGGTTTCGTTTTATGGTCAGTCTTCGCTAATGTGCTGTCATCTATTGATGAAGAGATGAATGATTTGAAATCTGTTTTCAGATATTATCTACTCCTCTGCCTGTCCTCCCTTCTAGCCAACTTGGCCTCTTGCAACCCCCCCCCTTCCACTGCCAAATCTAAGAAAACAAGTTGCTTCGTAGCCATGGCTCGGTGGGGTCAATTCTGTGATATTTTGCACAATATACATAAACAGAGAAAGATGTAGAGAGCCAGACAAACACAGACAGAGAAAGGACCAAAAGAGGTGAATATAGAAAGGACCATAGGGACGAAGAAGCAAGGGACCAGAGGGACGAAGAAGCAAAGGACCAGAGGGACGAAGAAGCAAAGGACCAAAAGGGGTGAATAACTGAATATAGAAAGGACCAGAGGGACAAATGAGCCAAGGACCAGAGGTACGAAGAAGCAAAGGACCAAAAGGCGTGAATATAGAAAGGACCAGAGGGACGAAGAAGCTAAGGATCAGAGGGACGAAGAAGCAAAGGATCAGAGGGACGAAGAAGCAAAGGACCAGAGAGAATAGCGATATATATTGTTGTATTGACAGACTGCACAATTTTCCACTTGCGAGATTTTCCGTCACTTTAGTTTTCTTTGCCTATGTGTACTTCCGTGTTTGTGTGTGTGTGTGTGTGTGTTGAGATCCTGTTTTGTCAATGCATTGTGGAGATATCTCTTCAGGTGGCTCTATATAAATGTTATCAATTCTAGCCTTAGATGTATTTGTTTGTATAACTCAGATTTATTTACGACCTAAGTTGTGCGTCTCAGAAATTCAATAAATAAATCGTTTCTTTCGTTATTTTCAATGATGCCTTACAGTTTCGATGTTGTAGATGCGCTCGTAGTTGGTTGCGATTTCTGCATTCTCTCCAGTTCTTCTCTCCAGTTCTTCTCTCCAATTCTTCTCTCCAGTTCTTCTCTCCAATTCTTCTCTCCAGTTCTTCTTGTCAGTTCTTCTCTCCAGTTCTTCTCGTCAATTCTTCTCTCCAGTTCTTCTCGTCAATTCTTCTCTCCAGTTCTTCTCGTCAGTTCTTCTCTCCAGTTCTTCTCTCCAGTTCTTCTCTCCAGTTCTTCTCGTCAATTCTTCTCTCCAGTTCTTCTCGTCAGTTCTTCTCTCCAGTTCTTCTCTCCAGTTCTTCTCTCCAGTTCTTCTCGTCAATTCTTCTCTCCAGTTCTTCTCTTCGGTTCTTTCAATTCTTCTCTCCAGTTCTTCTCTTCAGTTCTTTCAATTCTTCTCTCCAGTTCTTCTTGTCAATTCTTCTCTTCAGTTCTTCTCGTCAATTCTTCTCAAAGTTTTCTCTTCAATTCTTCTAAGATTTTCCTCTTAAATTCTTCTCTATAATTTTTCTCTTGCGCAGCAGATATTTTAACGTTGAATTCAGGAAGTCATTTTCCTTGTTGATGTATATTTTTGACGTTGAAACTTGGGTGAGACCTCTGCCTTTCTTGTACATAGATGGGTCTGTATTTAAACGAGAATTTGCTATGTCTGTAACTATCACTGCCGGTTTTTCTTCATTACTGGTCAAGTTAATGCATATTCATGAATTTATGCATATTCATGAATTAATGAATGAATGCATATTCATTTGAGAGAGTTGTGTAGCGATTTCAGCCTTCGATTAATTAGCATTTGCTGGACGTCAAAGAAGTTAGTCGTGAATTGGTTTTTATTGTGACTCGTCATTTTGTTCTGTCTTCAAAGGTTTGTTAAACATCGTCTGTCATTCATTACCCGTCTATTCATTGGCTTTCTCAGTTATAGGTCAGCAGAGAGAGAGATACAGGCACAGAGGGACAAAAAGAGACACAGGCAGAGGCAAAGAGAGATACTGACAGACAGACAGACAAAGAGAGACAGACAGAGGCAAAGAGAGATACTGAGAGACAGACAGAGAGAGATTGCTTGCAGAGTGTTTGTAAAGATTATTATATTGTCTTAGAAAATATTTCCTTTATTATCATACATTAAATTTATTACTATTTTGTCCATGTGAGATAATATGTAAGCGAGTACCGTAGTTACAGAGTGATGCATTAACATGTTTACTGTAAGTAGTTTGTTGTTAGTTGAGTATGGCGAGCGAGTGAGTGCGATTTAGTTATTCGTCGTTAGATGCTGAAGCCATTGTTTCATTTTATCTCTTAGGAAAGCAGAGTTGAGTTCAGAGATATGAAGTATTCTTTGGTAATGTTCTTACTTACTTATAGTATTTACATAAACAATACTGCATTATCACAAATGATGCACCTTCGTCCTACAGTATAATATAAGGTTATCGCTTAAAACTGAGTCTATTGCTAGGATATCAGTTTGAAAATAGTTCAGCAGTTGTGCACTAAACCAATTTAATGAGTGAACAAAATTGAACGGGGTTTGTTTTGTGGGTCAATTTGCAACAAAGTGCCTGGTCATGCATGTCTGATCCACCGTTGCTTTATTATTTATCAAAGCCAATGTGGCTGATTGGTTAGAATGGTATAATTATTTTTAAGTAATTAAGTATTATATATCTAAAATTATTTGGCACTTTGTCAGTGAATAAGATCTATGCCAGAATGAAGAGTTAATGTTTTATTGTTGAAGAAGGTGAACATATTCACTTATTGTTAATGTTGAATTTATTTTTCTGCCAGTTACTTAAAGAGTTTTATTTGAGAATTTTGGAGATTCTCATTTGAATGGGATTTTTGACTGGTTACTGTCTAGCATGGTTTATAATAGCAACTAACCTAAGTTGTGTGCTATGTGTTGTGTTGTGTGTTATGTAATTATGGCAATTCATAATAATAATATAGGATTGTCAGTTGCAAAGTAATTTTTTGATACTTTACGTAACCATGAATTTTACTGAAAATTACTAAAGTACAGACACTGTCAACCTCTACTCTTCTCAGCACAAATGCTCAGCGTGGCATCCTAACGTACAGTTTAATTACAATTTCTTTTGACCTCCTCAACAGTTTCGATTGATTCAATTTGCGTGGTACCATTCCAGGTTTTAATCCTCTTTTGGGATTCTATTTTTCTACGGTCTTTAAATCATCGTGTGTTTGCGATATGAAATATTTTTAATTAATGGATTCAGTCTTAATCATGAATGAGATGATCTTAATCATGAATGAGATGATCTTAATCATGAATAAGATGATCTTAATCATGAATCAGATGATCTTAATCATGAATCAGATGATCTGTCAACGTTTTCTTGTTCATTAGTTTTTCATTGCAATTTTAAATCCGTTATATTCATGATTGTGGAGTTGTGTTGATATACAGAGTGTTGGGATGGAGTGGGTTGACATAAAACGAAGTCCATTGCTAGGAAATTCAGTTTTTAAATAATTCAACAATTGTTGTTGGTGAACTGAATCTGTTGAAGGAATGCTTTGAATAGTTTTTCACTTTGTGAGTAAAGTTGCAACAAAAGTGCCTCACGGTCTTGCATATCTCTCACGGTCTTGCATATCTCAACCACAGTTTCTGCATTATCAAAGCCACGCTTGTCGTTGATTTTTGTTGCAGGGCACTTGTCCTTCATAGGATTAGTTTGATTGTACCATCCTTCTAGTATGTCCAGATAGCCCCATGTGGACCCATGTGCGTCTAGAGTTGCCCATATGTGTTCCATCCCATGCATTCCATCGCATGGAAAATATGCTGGCAGTGCAAATGTCTCTGTCCGCAAATGTCTCTGGAAGATTTCAAGCAATCTCTGCCTTCATGAAATCTTGCAAATTGTGAGAAGTTCTTCTCTGTCTCATTGTCTGCAATGTTTTCGTCTTTCTCAGCATTTGGTTTTATCCAATTTGAAGGATTTCCTATTCTGTTACCTCTCTCTTGATCCTCTATCGGCCTCTGTTTCTGTCTCTATAATGTGCCTCTATCGACCTCTGTTTTTGTCTCTATTATGTGTCTCTATCGGCCTCTGTTTTTGTCACTATAATGTGTCTCTATCGGCCTCTGTTTTTGTCTCTATAATGTGTCTCTATCGGCCTCTGTTTTTGTCTCTATTATGTGTCTCTATCGGCCTCTGTTTTTGTCTCTATTATGTGTCTCTATCGGCCTCTGTTTCTGTCTCTATAATGTGTCTCTATCGGCCTCTGTTTTTGTCTCTATAATGTGTCTCTATCGGCCTCTGTTTTTGTCTCTATAATGTGTCTCTATCGGCCTCTGTTTTTGTCTCTATAATGTGTCTCTATCGGCCTCTGTTTTGTCTCTATTATGTGTCTCTATCGGCCTCTGTTTTTGTCACTATAATGTGTCTCTATCGGCCTCTGTTTTTGTCTCTATAATGTGTCTCTATCGGCCTCTGTTTTGTCTCTATTATGTGTCTCTATCGGCCTCTGTTTTTGTCACTATAATGTGTCTCTATCGGCCTCTGTTTTTGTCTCTATAATGTGTCTCTATCGGCCTCTGTTTTGTCTCTATTATGTGTCTCTATCGGCCTCTGTTTTTGTCACTATAATGTGTCTCTATCGGCCTCTGTTTCTGTCTCTATAATGTGTCTCTATCCGCCTCTGTTTTGTCTCTATAATGTGTCTCTATCCGCCTCTGTTTTGTCTCTATAATGTCTGTATGTGTCTTTGTTTACTGTGTAATTTGTGATTACAGTTGCCTGGTGGTTCAATTTTAGTCAAGTCTAGGCTTACTTAGACTTAGTTCCTCCGATTACAAGTACAAGTCTTGGAGTTATTGAAAAGTCTGATTGAATTCTGGCGTAGCTGTTGCTCGTCAAATATCTCTTCTCGTTCGAACTTGTTTAGGGGACAGTGGTCAAATGGACACAAGACTTTCGAATATCTGTTCTCGTTCGAACTTGTTTAGGGGACAGTGGTCAAATGGACACAAGACGTCGTTTGACCTGTAACGCAGAGAGCGAAGGTGAGACTCTCCATGCAATCTCGGTAGAGACCAACAGCAAATACTTAACGCACATTTTTGTTCCATGCCATCAATGTTGTTCTGTCTTGTGTGCATTTCTCAACTGTAGAAGGAGAGCAAAAGCTGTTTAGCAGTTGTGCTGTAATTTGTGATTTTACAAACTATGAGCAACTTTATGAATGTTGAACATGGTTAAATTTATGAATGTTGAATCTTTTTTAATTTATGAATGCTTACCATGTGTTAAATTTATGAATTTGAACATGTGTTAAAGTTATGAATGTTGTGCATGTGTTAAATCATGTGATGTTGAAATTTGTTCAGGCTGCACTTCAAACTGGTCAGATATGCCGATGGTTTTCTAGTTGAGTTGAATTGTACTAGGCAGGTTGAAATTTTTGAAAGAGGTTAGACTTGATATGATGGATTAGGTATTGTGTACAGTAGTGATGATGATGATGATGACTACATGCCATGAACGAATGAATGAATGAACGATTGATTGAAGGAATGAATATTGAATGAATGAATGAACGATTGATTGAATGAAGGAATGAATGAATGCTGTGGTATTTATTTATGTTGAGCGCTGACGCATTAAATCGTCGTTCGTTGAGGCAGCATTGTCGTCGTTGTTATTAACGTTGGATATTGTAGGAAAAAAGTGAAATTAGCTTTTAAGAGAATGGTTTGCAAACTACAATTACTCCGCTCTTAAGATGTTTAGTCTTCTATTTCATCAGAATAATTTGTCATCGTGTGATGTTGCAATTAATTAGTTAATTAATGAGTATTATTATTATTATTGTCTTGCTGTTGCTGTAAAATTGAATTGCAGTAGTTGTTTAGTTGATGCTTTTTCAAAATGTTTCTGTAAATTTCTCTGTGCTGCTTTTGTTGCTGTCTGTATCATTGAACTTTGAACTGCTGCAAGTTTTCTGCATGATGATGATGATGATGATGATGATGATGATGATGATGATGATGATGATGATGATGATGATGATGATAGGAATTTGTTCAGCTGCAATTTGTGGTTTCGACCTGTTTGTTAGTTTTCATTATTGTTATATTGAGCAACATTTGAATTATTATTCTGATATGTTGTTGTAATTTAAAAAGTTGTTTATGCAATAAAGATGGATGACGTATTCAACCGAAATATTCCACAGTAACTTACGACTTCTATCGTTTCAATGGGAATTGGTTTGAACGCACAGACAAGGCGACAGTAGGTGGATCCTACATAAGAACAATTATTATGAGTCTGATAAGGGCTCCACTGGGCAGACTCCTAGGGAATGCACTGCATAAGGATTTGTTGGAAAGAGAAAGAAAGGCATACCGGTACCTAGCCTTTGGTGGATATATATATACACTGTGTCCGGAAAAAAAGGGACCCATTTTGTAAATATAAAAATAAATAGTAAATATTCATCGATTTTCACAATTCAAGGACCATTTTAATCCTGACATATTTGTCTAACATTGGTGAAAATATAAAAGTTCCAGTCCAAATGTTGACGTCATAATCACGTCATTTGCACAAAAAGTCAAATTTAAGAGATAAACGCGCAAAATCATCCAAAATTTCAATATTTTATGATTTAATTTATCAATATTAAATGCATCTTTAATCTTATTTTTGTATCTGAATTATGTCAGACTGCAATTTGTGGTCAAAGTGCACGCCTTTGGCCTCAACGTAAGCTTCAAAACGGTCGCGCTAATAGCCAACAGCAGCATCGATAACCAGCTTGTCAAAGTTCTCCCTGGCATTAACAATTCGCTCACGGAGTTCTTCAATGTCTCTTATCCTTGTGTTGTATACCTTCTCCTCCATCAGTCTCCGTATCTTATTATAAGAGGAATTTAAGCGGGCGACCGTTTAGCGGCCAAAGATTAAGAGGAATGAAATCCGAGTCTCATTAGTCAACGGTTCAACATATTGACGAACTCAGTGAGCTGAAGCACCATTTTGTTGAAATGTGTAGGCTATTGTTCCGAACATTCCCGGAATTCAGACATCAATTTTATATGGAGCAGACAATCCCTGTAATAAGCTGCATTTATTTTCACTCTTGGTTCAATTAAATGGATTTCCGTTTTAACAAGAGCCAATAGGCCTATACCAACCGAAACCATGCATGAATAGCCGGCTAAATGCATTTTCATGCAAATGACGTCATCATGACGTCACTATTTCGACTTGAACTTTTATATTTTCACAATTGTTAGAGAAATATGTTAGGATAAGAACGGTCTTTGAATTGTAAAAATCGATGAATATTTACTATTTATTTTCATATTTAAAAAATGGGTCCCTTTTTTTCCGGACACAGTGTATATATATATATATATATACACTGTGTCCGGAAAAAAAGGGACCCATTTTGTAAATATGAAAATAAATAGTAAATATTAATCGATTTTCACAATTCAAAGACCATTTTATTCCTGACATATTTGTCTAACATTCGTGAAAATATAAAAGTTTCAGTCCAAATATTGACGTCATAATGACGTCATTTGCACAAAAAGTCAAATTTAAGAGATAAATGCGCAAAATCACCCAAAATTTCAATATTTTTATGATTTAATTTATCAATATTAAACGTAAGTTTAATTTTATTTTTATATCTGAATTGTGTCAGACTGCAATTTGTGGTCAAGGTGTACACCTTTGGCCTCAACGTAAGGTTCAAAACGGTTGCGCTAGTAGCCAACAGCAGCATCAATAACCAGCTTATCAAAATCCTCCCAGCAATAACAATTCGCTCACGGAGTTCTTCAATGTCTCTTATCCTTGTGCTGTACACCTTCTCCTCCATCAGTCTCCACATCTTATTATCAGCGGGATATAAGCGGGCGACCGTTTAGAAGCCAAAGATTAAGAGAAATGAAATCCGAGTCTCCTTAGTCAACAGTTCAACATATTGACGAACTCTGTGAGCTGAAGCACCATTTTGTTGAAATGTGTAGGCTATTATTCAGAACATTCCCGGATATCAGGCACCACTTTTTTTATAGAGCAGACAATCCCTTTAATAAGCTGCATTTATTTTCACTCCTGGTTCTGTTAAATGGATTTCCGTTTTACCAAGAGCCAATATACCAAACGAAACCTTGCATGAATGGCAGGCTAAATGCATTTTGATGCAACTTACGTCATTATGACGTCATTAGTGTGACCAGAACTTTTATATTTTCACGAATGTTAGACAAATATGTCAGGAATAAAATGGTCTTTGAATTGTGAAAATCGATTAATATTTACTATTTATTTTCATATTTACAAAATGGGTCCCTTTTTTTCCGGACACAGTGTATATGTATATATTATACACTGATGGCAAAGAACAATGGAGATTGTTTCTTTGTTTCCATTGTTATTATGGTAAATTGTGAATTATTCTGTTGATGCTTTCGTTCTATATATTGCACTGAAAGAGAACCTCTAACATCCGGGTTCTGTTTGCCTCTCTCTCTCTCTCTCTCTCTCTCTCTCTCTCTCTCTCTCTCTCTCTCTCTCTCTCTCTCTCTCTCTCTCTCTCTCTCTCTCTCTCTCTCTCTCTCTCTCTCTCAGTGTATCGATCCTGTCTCTTGCTATCTGTCCGTCTGTATCCTGTTTGTACCACTGTCTTGATCTGTGCGTATGTCTGTCCAGTGCAACGATACATCTCAGTTTGTCTCTGTCTCAGTTGTAATTCAGATCACAATAAATATACACCGTGGTTCAAAAAAAAGTAAGCCAAATTGTTTTTCAAATATCTCCAATGCCTGATAACATATCATGCTAAAATTTTCCAAATATTTAGAGAATTGGACCAAGAACCTGATTCCAAAATTTCATGAGATAAAGTTGAACGGATAAAAAGATATGAATATTTAAACTTCATATGCCGAAATTTCAGTTTACAAGCAATTTTCTGTCATATTCAATAAAATGTTTCCTTATTATCTCCAATGCCTGATGATTAATCATTCTAAAATTTTCCAGATATGTAGAGAATTGAACTAATAATATGACCCCAACAGTATGGTTTGATAATTTAATTAAATAAGATGCTCAAAATGTCCCCCTCCTGCTTGCACGCAAGCCTGGAGGCGCTGGCGTCATTGCAATGGCAACAGCAACGTCGATTATCCTATGGTCCAGGCCATCCCGCACTTCCAACAAGCGTTGCTTCAGATCATTTATATCATGGATTGTTGTCTGGTAGACTCGGTCTTGCATCACGCTCCATATTTTCTAGTCGACAGGATTCCAATCTGGGCAGTTCGGAGGCCATAATGTGGGAGAAATGAAGTCTGGCGTCTATCTTGTCAGCATTTCGATGGTTTCCTTGGCTCTGTGGGCTGGCGCTGTTCTGTTGAAAAAGAAAACAGCCTTCTGGGGCTATAGATTTCTGATAACAGGTGGATGATGTTGTGACAGCAGAACATTGCGAGAATAGGCTCTATTAATTTTTACTCCAGGACCAAGCGTCGAAACCGCAATGGACACCATAACAGACTTGCTGAAAACTGAAATTTCGGGTGAATCGGGGTGATGAAGATGAAATATCCATATCTTTCTATCCCTTCAAATTTATGACATGATATTTTGGAATCCTATTCTTGGTTCAATTCCCTAAATATTGGGAAAAAGTTTTCATGATTACTCATCAGACATCAGAGATGTAAGAAAAACAGTTTGGCTTACTTTTTAATTGAATCTGACAGAAAATTGCTTGTAAACTGAAATTTCGGTATATGAAGTTTAAATATTCATATCTTTTTATCCGTTCAACTTTATCTCATGAAATTTTGGAATCATATTCTTGGTCCACTTTTCTAAATATGTGGAAAATTGTAGCTTGATACGTCATCAGGTATTAGATATATATGCAAAACAATTTGGCTTACTTTTTTTGAACCACGGTGTATAAATGAATACATAATTAAAATTATAATTATAGTAAGATTGCAAGCTAAAGCAGAAGCAGGTGGATGCCTTGGAAAAGACCATTTTGGGTTTAGAAAAGGCAGACGCACTAGGGGTGCAATTGGTGCCCTAAGAATGTTAACAGAAAGAAGTCTTGAACATGGAAGGGAAGTATGCATATGCTTTGTAGACTTGGAGAAGGCGTTTGATAGAGTAGATTGGAGGAGATTGATTGAGACGGATGGGGGTCGACTGGAGAGATAGGAGACTTATTGGGAATCTGTACATGGGACAAAAGGTCAGAGTAGAGGGGGAATATTCAGAACCGGGACAAATTGGTAGAGGAGTGAGGCAGGGGTGTCCGTTGTCACCATTACTGTTTAACATCTACATAGAAGAGCTAATAAGAGAGGCAGTTGATGGTACAAAAGAAGGAATAGAAGTAGGAGGAAAATGGGTAAAAGCTTTAAGGTTTGCTGACGATCAAGCAATACTGGCAGGAAGTGAAAAGGATCTGCAACGAATGATGTATCGACTAAATGCGACCTCTGAAGAATACAACATGAAAATAAACATCAAAATGACAAAAGTTATGAAGATCAGAAAGGAAAAGGAAACAACTATTTGTATAAAAATAAATGGAGAAGAAATAGAGCAGGTGAAGGAATTCTGTTATTTGGGAAGTTTAATATCAAGCGACGCCAAATGTCATAAAGAGATAAGAAGGAGAACAGCAACGAGCAAAGAGGCATTCTTAAAAAGGAAAGAATTGCTAAGGGTAGGGCTAAATAGAAATCTTAAGAAAAGAATGGTCAAAACATTGATATGGAGTGTGACGTTATACGGGTATGGAGAATGATGGAGAAAATCAGTTGGCCTTATGCAATGTAAGCTGCACCTTAAAACCTATTATTGTTTTGTCAAATTTTCTGAGGGAAAAGTAATTTCTGGGAAGTTTTTCCCCTCTGAAGATGCTTAGATTGTTTAATCTGGTCTCCCAGGCACAATTCTTTTTCCACTGATGAAACCATTTTGTATAATAATAAAATATATTATTAGCACTGTCGTGATTCTGAACAGTTTCATCGGACTTTATATCGCCCACGTGGATTCCACACTGATGCGGAATCTTAGGTGGGTAGAGTTCGGACGTGGAGCTAGGAGGTCTGTGCAACTAACTGTGCTTGTTATAGTCACAGCCTCAGAGGTGTGTGGTTCGTGCATTTGATTTAGACCGACTGAATTTACAACAGCCACAGAGACGACAGCTGCCATCTTTTCAGCTCTTTATAATTAGCTTATTCTAAGCCTACTTCTCTTCATCCTCATTCTCCTTCCTTCTCCCATCACTCCTTCTTTACTTTCTTCTCATCTTTAATGTATAATTGTATAATATAGGTCTAAATCTCGGTTCCTCCGTTCTGCAACATTAGCCTGACGGTGTCAGACCAGTCATGAAGCGCCCCTAGCGGTGTCTAGTGGTTCTAGCCACTTCGCGGATCTCGAGTGTAGTCTATTATAATAGGAATGTTGAATAACAAGTATACAGATGTAATTATTTATCTTATTGGTCCATTGTTGATCAAATGTCGTATTGAACAGACACACATGGCGCAGTAGCGGCACCAAAGGGTTAAGGGGGGGGGCTAAGCCCCTCCCCCAAATAAGGCCATCGGGTTTTTTTTACCTTTCTTCATCCTCATTCTCCTTCCTTCTCCCATCACTCCTTCTCTACTTTCTTCTCTTCTTTAATTTATTTTTTATCGTCCTTTGTATCACTAATTAATTGTTTCCAGCGTGCACCTGCATTGCTGCATTCGCTATAGCCATACATGCAACCTATACTTATATATATACATAAGTTATATATATATATATAAGTTGTATATATACAAATATATACAAATTATATATATATATATATATATATATATATATATATAGGTTCTTTAAATACTTTGCAACTCCGCAACATGAAGAATCTTTCTTCAAATCCTTCCTCTCAAAATCCAGGTTTTATCTTTTAAACTCTGGAATTTTGACGTTTTTTTTTCTTTTGAAACGCCAAAAACACTTAAACTGTAGTGTAATCTAAGTTTTATCGATGTAAACTGCGAGATATTCACGCGCTGTAGCCTACTTTACAACTTCGTACTTTAACGGCATAATAATAATAGCATCGTTGGAGACGAGAACCTATTATAAACTGATTAAATTTTTTTACACTTTACAGCCTGAGGGATCTTTAGCCTACTACCTTGGGCGAATAAAAAAATCATAATAATAATAATAATAATAATAATAATAATAATAATAATAATAATAATAATAATAATAATAATAATAATAATAATGGCCAAATCCCGCATGCATGGCATTAGATGTTAGCATCAGAAGCTCATTGGCTCATCATCATCAGATGTATTTCGATCGGAAGGTCGAATGGCATTCATCGTCGGTTCAATTCCATCGATTCAACGTATTACATTGTATACAATGTATACAATGTATACATTGTATACATTGTATACATTGTATACATTGTATACATGTATAATGTATAATGTATAACGTATACGCGGACAGCATCATGCAGTTAGTCATCGAACTGCAGTTGAATGTCGGTGCTATTTCCGGTCACGTGTCCCGTTTGCCTGACGACACCGGAAGTGGAGACTGAGTTGGATGAGGACGATGAGATGGCGTTGTTGTTGTGCTGGGTGAGGTGCAGCTTGTCCCTCGTCGTGGTCGACGATGACGATGACGATGAGGATCCAGATGAGATGAGAGGTTCGCTTAGAGTCTCAACTGCAGCTGCGACCATTTCACGAGATGACGACGAAGACCCTCTCGACCTTGTGTAGAACAACCCGTCGTTACCTCTCACCATCATTACCCCCACACCTTCATCCTCATCATCATCCTCATCCTCATTGTCCTCATCCTCCTCTTCGTCGTCGTTCCTCTGCTGAGGATTGATTCCACTGGTGACGTGGTCGTATTCCTCGCGATCCTCACCGTCTGATTCGCGATGGTAGAAGTAATTGAAGTTAGACACGATGACCGGCACTGGAAGCGCGATCGTGAGCACCCCCGCGATGGCACACAACGACCCCACCAGCTTACCCAGGGGGCTGATGGGCATCATGTCGCCATAGCCAACGGTTGTCATGGTAACGACGGCCCACCAGAAAGCGTCTGGGATGCTGTGGAAGTGCGTGTGTGCGGAGTCGGCCTCAGCGAAGTAGACTGCTGACGAGAAGAGGACGACGCAGATGAAGAGGAAGAAGATGAGCAGACCCAACTCACGCATGCTCGCACGAATCGTCTGCCCGAGGATCTGGAGTCCCTTGGAGTGGCGCGAAAGTTTGAAGATGCGGAAGACGCGGACGAGTCGGATGACGCGAAGGATGGCGAGTGACATTGCTTGGTTGTTGGATCGATTGTGTTCAACGAAGAGAGTTCCGAGAGTGATGAAGTATGGAATGATGGCCATCAGATCGATGATGTTCATGATGTTCTTGAAGAAGATGAGAGGGTCAGGACACGATGCGAAGCGAATGATCAGTTCTGTGGTAAACCAAACGATGCAAATCGTCTCAATCACAAAGAACGGTTCAGTGAATTTCGGAAGTTCATCCTCCTCAACGCTAGACGCCGTTCCACTCGAGTTCCTCGTCACGGTCGGATGAGGATGAACGACGAGACGGTAGTGCTTCAATTCTGGGAGGGTCTCAAGACAAAAGACGACTACAGACAAAAGAATGACAACAACAGACACGATCGCTAGAATCCTCGCTGCTATTGAACTCTCCGGATATTCGAGCAGCAGCCAAACGGCTCGCTTATATTTATTGACGGGAAGTGGTTTGACGACCTCCTTCACGAACCCCTCGTCTTCTCGGTACTTCTCAATCGCCTCCTCACCCAACTCGTAGAACCTCACCTCGTCGGAGAAGACGTCGAACGGAACGTTGACCGGCCGTCTGAGCCTCCCACCGCTCTGGTAGAAGTAAAGGATGGCGTCGAAGCAGGGACGGTTACGGTCGAAGAAGTATTCGTTACGGAGGGAGTCGTAGTAGACGTTGCGCTTCAGTGGATCCCCGAGGAGGGTCAGAGGGAATCGGTCGAGGGTCCTTAGCTGCGTCTCGAATCGAAGTCCACTCACATTGATGACGACCTTCTGCGCATGCGTCGCATGCAGCTGCTGCAGGTCAAACGGGGTCGATGCTGACGACTCGTCACTTCCGGTCTTTGAGACGGCGGCCACGCTGGTTCCCTGCTGCTGCTGCTGCTGCTGGTGATGCTGATGATGCTGCCGCTGCTGCTGTTGCTGGTGCTGCTGCTGCTGCTGGTGCTGGTGATGTTGTCTCTCGTCGTCTATGACGTAACATCCGTCTGCTGCTAACTTCGTAAACGATCTGAAATCAAGATGCAATTCAAATAAATGATTTTTCAAACTTTCATGTCAACTCTTTTCGCTTCATGTACTTCGTTTTTATTGCTGCTGTTTTTCTTCTTAATTAAAAGGTAAAAGTTGTTCGTCAAGATTTTTAAAATGGTCAAAATAACTATGAGAAATTTCGTATACGACCATATTTTTTCAGGCACAAAAACGCATGTTCACAGCCATGCGTATACCATACGCAAAAGCGTTTGGGTTCAGAAGGCAAACTGGTATAGCGCATTTTCTTTCGACTATAAACGAAACTCGTCTAATCTTATCTGCTGCCGTCGAATCCATCTTTCATCCGCTTAAGAGAAGAGGAAACAAGATATCGCCCGCTCGATCAATTACAGCAGACTGCAACGTATCTTCAATCACAGCCCATGTGATTACAACGAGATCAAGATCAAGCAGTGACAGAAGGACAGACGGAGGGACAGACGGGGGGACAGACGGGGGACAGACGGAGGGACAGACGGAGGGACAGACGGGGGGACAGACGGAGGGACAGACAGAGGGACAGACGGAGGGACAGACGGAGGGACA
The DNA here is from genome assembly GCA_945859605.1 of Lumbricus rubellus. Taxonomy (NCBI): domain Eukaryota; kingdom Metazoa; phylum Annelida; class Clitellata; order Crassiclitellata; family Lumbricidae; genus Lumbricus; species Lumbricus rubellus. The sequence continues at coordinate 690,404 of OX243812.1, read as the reverse complement.
GACGGAGGGACTCGCAGATAATCAGACGGGCAGACAGACAGACAGGCAAGACGATAAGCAGAAAGAAAGAGAGATCGATGGACAGAGAAGTAGACAGACAGACTCAGACAGACAAGCAAACTCACACAGGCAGACTCTTGAAGTGGCGCTATATAAATGTTCGATTACAACTACAATTACAATTACAGACAGAATGACCAGAAGAGATGGATGGAACAGAGGACAGACGCAGACAGACGGACGAATGATGCGATCAGATATTGAAACTCTCAGACAGACAGACAGACAGTCGAGAGTGAGAGACAGACAGACAGTCGAGAGTGAGAGACAGACAGACAGTCGAGAGTGAGAGACAGACAGACAGTCGAGAGTGAGAGACAGACAGACAGACAGTCAAGAGTGAGAGACAGACAGACAGACAGTCGAGAGTGAGAGACAGACAGACAGTCGAGAGTGAAAGACAGACAGACAGACAGTCGAGAGTGAGAGACAGACAGACAGACAGTCGAGAGTGAGAGACAGACAGACAGACAGTCTAGAGTGAGAGACAGACAGACAGTCGAGAGTGAGAGACAGACAGACAGACAGTCGAGAGTGAGAGACAGACAGACAGACAGTCGAGAGTGAGAGACAGACAGACAGTCGAGAGTGAGAGACAGACAGACAGTCGAGAGTGAGAGACAGACAGACAGAGAGACAGACAGACGTGTTAGTAGAGTGTGGCAGGCAGACAGTGGTAGAGCCACTAATTACCAGAAGTTGTTGTCGTGGTGACAGCAGCAGCTGCTGTGGATTCAATAGAAGAGACAATAAAATTTGAGACAATGGTTATTATCTCCATGGGACTTGCATTTTTATTATTATTTAAGACGGTCAACTGCCTTTGAAGTTTGAACAGACAGTGATCAACAAAACTAAAATAGCATTCTTCAAGAGAAGGAGGAGAAGCAGGAGGAGCAGGAGGACGAGGAGGACGAGGATGACTAGAAGGAGGAGTATGAGAAGGAGGGGGAGTATGAGAATGAAAAGGAGGGAGGGAATAAGGAGAAAGAAGACAAAGAGGATGAGGAGCAGAAGAAGAAGAAGAAGAAGAAGAAGAAGAAGAAGAAGAAGAAGAAGAAGAAGAAGAAGAAGAAGAAGAAGAAGAAGAAGAAGAAGAAGAAGAAGAAGAAGAGGAGGAGGAGGAGGAGGATGATGATGATGATGATGATGATGATGATGATGATGATGATGATGATGATGATGATGATGATGATGATGATGATGATGATGATGATGATGATGATGATGATGATGATGATGATGATGATGATGATGATGATGATGATTGTAAGCGTATTTAATGTAGGCCTAGTACAGCGGCCAGTTGATTGTTTGCACAACAGCGACGAAACAGGCCAAAGTGCACAGCTGCGTTTTAGGCGCGCGATTTGAGACGACTGTCTGGACGACTGTCTGGAAGACGGCGGATTGAGAGAAAGAATGAGCGTCTGAGGAATGAGTCACGAGTTTAGGCTGTGATAAGTGTAGTAGTAGTTGCTGTTTAGTTGTAGTAGAGAAGAGTCGTTGTTGCTATGATAATGCAAGGATAGACATTATCGTGTTGTTGCTGCTGTTTCATCTTTACGTTGGATTTGATTATAATATACTTTGGAAACCTATCGTCGTTGTCGTTGAAGTAGAATAAGGAATTCCTGTAGAACTTTAACTAGACCGTAGATTCAAGTCAGTTAAGTCCTTAGGGATAGGTCTTAGGCTGAAGAACATTACCAGTAAAGCTACCGAGGAGACTGGGAGGTCAACGCAGAGAAAGAGGCGGTGACATTTGGTGCAGCACGGTGGGATACGAACTTACAAATTTTCGAACGCTGGTTTGAGGATACGAACTTACAAATTTTCGAACGCTGGTTTGAGGATACGAATTTGCGAAAGTTTGGGCACGAATTTACGTGGATTGGTGAGACTTATCTACGGAATTATTCACGGAACGAATTGATATTCACATGGTTGATATCATATTCTTATCTACGGACGTTGTGTTTTTCTCATCGAAGCCACGGAAATTTCTTATCGACGCCACGGAAATTTCTCATCGAAGCCACGGAAATTTCTCATCGAAGCCACGGAAATTTCTTATCGAAGCCACGGAAATTTCTCATCTACGGACGCTGTGAAATTATTCGGAGAAGCAACTGGTGCATTGTACGACAGTGTGAAACGACAATTCAACGGACGGAAAGGTAGGAAAAACTTGCTTGTCTATAAAAGAAGCAATAGCAACAGTGAAGTAAAGAAGTAAGATGGAGCAACTTACAGAGCAAAAACAAGCAGCGATCAAGAAGATGGCTTCTGAAAGAATAATAAAGTTACTAATTGAAGCAGGTTTAGACGCAGAAGAAGTCGGACAGATGTCGAGGGAGAATTTGATGAGAACTTTGGCTGATCTTTGGGTCAAGAAAGAAGCTGAAGAAGAAGGTGCTGTTGGCGGTACTGTAGAGAAGCCGGTTGAGAAGCCACAGGCACCGATGTCTATGGAGGTGTTGCTGCAATTCATGATGATGAGAGAGGAGCAACGAGCAGAGAAAGAAGAACAACGTAGACAAGAAGAGAAGCAGAAAGAAGAGCAGCGCAGACAAGAGGAGAAAGAGCGTAAACAAGAGGAGAAAGAGCGTAAACAAGAAAAGAAAGAGAAAGAAGAGCAGCGCAGACAGGAAGAGAAAGAATTGCGACAACAAGAGATAGAAAAAGCAGAAAGGATGAGACAGCAAGAGATAGATATGCAGAAGCAGCAGTTCCAGCTTCAGTTAGAACAAATGAAAATAGATCGTGACGAAGCAGAACGACGAAGAATGGAGTTAATGATAGAGTACGAAAAAGCAAGAAAAAGCGATGAAGAAATACGAAAGCAGCAGATTGAGGACAAAAAGGCTCGCGAGGAAGAAAAAGAAAAGATGCGTTTACAAGAACTGGAGAGAGCAGAAGAAATTCGTCAGGAAGAATTTCAAGCTGGAAAAGACAATTTGGAAAAAGCAGAAAGAGAAAGAGAAGAGCAGATGCAGTTAGAACAAAAGAAACTTGCTATCAAGGAGGCTCAACTTAAAGAAATGGCCATTGAAAAAGAAGAACGCAGAAAGCAGTTAGAACTGTTGCAGCAGAAGATTGAACAAGAAGAACTGCGGAGAATCGAAGATCAAGATCGACTGAAGAAGAGAGACGAAGATGATCGTAAGAGCCGAGAAGTGTCAGAACAGATTAGGCTCAGAGAAAGTGAGACAATGGTGTCCAAGATCAAGAAGATTGGTGATGCCATGAAGCATGTATTGCCTAAGATGCCGTATGATATGATGGAAGTGCCATTATATTTTGAGACCGTGGAGAATGCATTCAATAGCTTCGCTGTGGAAAAGCAGTACTGGGTGAAATTGTTGTTGCCATTGATGACCCCGAGAGCGCGAACGGTATTGAATCGATTGTCATTTGAGAATTTAGATAAATACGATGCAGTGAAAGAGCATTTGTTGAAGGAATTCAAGTTAACAGCTCGTGAGTACAGGTCAAGGTTTGCAGATGCCAAGAAGACAGCCGAAGAAACGTATACGATGTTCACGGCTAGGCTGAAGAATCTACTGAATTATTATGTCCGAAGTAGAAGAGTGGGCAAAGACTACGAGAAGCTGTTTGATTTGTTAGTGGCGGATAAGCTGAAAGAATGTTTACCACCAGGTCCACTACAGTTTGTCTTAGCGAAAGAGGGTACAGAATGTTTAGAAGCCAGTAACGTTGCAGACCTCGCAGACATACATGTAAACAATCGAATTGGTGTAATGTTTCAAGAAAAGCCGAAATATGAGTCATGGGACAATAGTCCAAAGCAAACCAAGTGGGACAGCAATAACAAAGAAACTGGAAGCCAAGCCAAAGGTAGTGATGGCAAGAAAGATGATTATTCTGGAAAGCAGTGGTCGCAAGATAAACAACAGTCAACATGGGACAGAGAAGCCTACAATCGAACTCCACCATTGGGCAACCCAAAGGAAGGCAATGCATCGTACTCTCCGAACCGCAAGTGGGAGAACAATGAGCAAAGAGGTTTTGTAAAGAAACGTTGCCACAACTGTCAGTCAGATCGGCATTTGATAAAACATTGCCAAGCACCAGGAGCGGCAAATCTGAGAAAAAGCTTTAGTAGGAGTGCAGAGAATCTGAGAGTAAACCAGATCCAAGTTATAAATGCACCTCCTGGTTGGGAAGAACAACAAAACCGAGAAACAGAAGTGAAGTCAGTGATGAAGTGTACACCACGGTTTATAATACAAAGTAAAGACGATTGTTCACTTTTGAAGAAGATTGTATTGCAGCATGTGACAGTAGAAGTACGTGGGAAGGATAACAGTGGTCGTCCTGTACAAATTCAAGCATTGGTTGATTCTGGGACAGAGATACCCGTGATCAATGAAGAACTACTGAAAGGAGCGATAGTAGAAGAAATTGGCAGAGTACATTTGCAGTGTGTGGCTGGAGAGCCTATTCCAGCTAAATTAGTGGAGATTGAGGTGAGAATGAATTGTCAGACGGTAGGAGAAGATATGAAGGACAAGAAAGTAAATATTTCGCCATATTTAACGTTGGTGTGTGCCAGCATTCCAGCAGAACTGTGTAAAGAAAACAAAGAAAAGTTCTTGCTACATCCCGAGATAATTGCAGAACTGAGAGGGCTTTCACCAGTCAGTGTATTGCAAGGAGAATTACAAGCGCACGTGACGACAAGAGTACAGAGTCGGAGAACAGAAGTAGAAGATGAAGAAAAGGAACGACTGAATGAAAGTTTGCTAGACGAGGACACTGAAAGCGAAGATGAAAAAGCAAAAGAAGGACTAACATCCGAGAATAATGAAAATGAAGAAGAGATGGCTGCATGTGAACGAAATGATAGTGAAGATTCGGAGAGCGATATGGAAATTTGTGAGAACATGAGGGAATTGTTTAAGGAGGATACGAATGATGAAAGACAGTTGGAGAAGCAAGAACAATGTGCCAGCCAATACAACAAGAAAGCAAAATATAAAGAATTCGAACTTGGAGAAATCGTCGAAGTACGACATACAACGTCAACTAACTACTGGATCTCACAATGGCACGGTCCATATATTGTTCTACAAAGAGGATCCAAAGATTCATATCTCGTGGACATGAAGGAACATGGTCAACGAATCGTGCATGCCATCCAAATGAGAAAGTTCATCACAAGAGCATTATCGTGTGGTCTTATCGAGGAAGAGGACGACGAATTCGGATCAGTGGTAGAAATACCGCTGAAAGACGATTATTCAGAGACGAAACAGACATTACTTCGAGTGGATGATAACATGTCTAATCAAATACTGTATGCAATTAACCGTATGAAAGGACTTGGATAATTTTCGCAATCATTTGAATGGACATTCTTTTAAGACATTTAGAATTGTTTCTGAAACAGATCTGATTGCATAATGTGATTTTATATATGTTTGAGGTTGGTAAACCATTTAATTTGTATTGTGTTAACAGAGATTTTGCTGTGGGAGATGTATTGTCACAGGTGGACTGCAGTGAAGGGATAGAACGTCCCGTTTCATTTATCAGTCAGAAACTGACAGATACACAGAGGAGATGGGCGACTATTGAGAAAGAAGCCTATGCAATCATATGGGCTTTAAACAAATTGAAAGAGCCAATAATAATATCTACGATTAATGTGTTTACAGATCACAATCCTTTAGTTTATTTGACTGAATCAATGAATCTGCTAAGTTAGTCAGATGGTTATTATCATTACAAAATTTGGACATTCTGTTGAACTACAAGAAAGGAAAGTTGAATGTAGTGGCTGACTGTTTATCTAGATTGTAGTGTATATTTTATGATGCCTTAGTGTAAGAATTGTGTGTATTATATTCATTAATGTACGTTCGCTAATTTTTAAAGATAATTAGCTCTCTTTAAAAGAAAGGAAAGAGGTAATGTAAGCGTATTTAATGTAGGCCTAGTACAGCGGCCAGTTGATTGTTTGCACAACAGCGACGAAACAGGCCAAAGTGCACAGCTGCGTTTTAGGCGCGCGATTTGAGACGACTGTCTGGACGACTGTCTGGAAGACGGCGGATTGAGAGAAAGAATGAGCGTCTGAGGAATGAGTCACGAGTTTAGGCTGTGATAAGTGTAGTAGTAGTTGCTGTTTAGTTGTAGTAGAGAAGAGTCGTTGTTGCTATGATAATGCAAGGATAGACATTATCGTGTTGTTGCTGCTGTTTCATCTTTACGTTGGATTTGATTATAATATACTTTGGAAACCTATCGTCGTTGTCGTTGAAGTAGAATAAGGAATTCCTGTAGAACTTTAACTAGACCGTAGATTCAAGTCAGTTAAGTCCTTAGGGATAGGTCTTAGGCTGAAGAACATTACCAGTAAAGCTACCGAGGAGACTGGGAGGTCAACGCAGAGAAAGAGGCGGTGACAATGATGATGATGATGATGATGATGATGATGATGATGATGATGATGATGATGATGATGATGATGATGATGATGATGATGATGATGAAGCAAAAAGAAGGTTGGAATGAGTAATATTAATACAGCTACCATCAGACTACAGTAGTGACCACAATCTTTTCTAATCAACTGTCAATCAAGACATAGATTGAATATTCGTGACTTTAGGTTTTAATATTCGTAAATATTCGTGAATATTAAGATTTTTTAATATTCGTAAATATTCGTAAATATTCGTTAACGAATTAAGGTGAACGATCGAAACCGCAATGTTACTCGGTATTAAGCATTTTAAGCTTCTGTATGTCTCTATAACATTCACTCGCATGGGCACGGTTGAATTAAAATATGCATTGCGCTTAATATGCCGAGATCAGGATACATTTTGCTTGTAATCTGGCACTATTATTTTCCGCGTTGGCATTTATATTTACTCATCCTGCTACACTGATATAAAACTACTTTATCAATATACAGTTATTATTAAGCTTATAGGCATAATAGGCAGTTACAGTTTATTTATAATTTAGCCTACTATTGCTGCTACTAGTCTTTCCAACTGCCATCGGTGAGGCAGTTCGGGGGGCAGAAGTCAGACAAAGTGACTCACATTAAGTATTGAATGTGATAATTATGAATGCTGCATGGCCACATTGACCAGACTCAGCAGAGACCTTGAAGGTTTTTTACAATAAAATCTATTAAAGTTATTGTCACTTACTGGTATAGGTCTATGCGTAGACTAACTCAATTTTGTACAATTCATTAAGTAAAAGTTAAACATTTTCATAAATAACAAAATAAGAATTAAGAATTTCTTGAAAGAACAAGAATAAATAATTTTTTGAATATTATGAATATTAAGTTGGCAGTTTTAATATTCGTTAATATTCGTGAATATTTGAAAATCTTAATAGGCTATTCATAATATTCGAATACTCAATCTATGAATCAAGACACCGTCGTCTGCCTACAATGACTGTTACAGTACTGCCTACTACACTGCAGCAGCAGCAGCAGCAGCAGCATCAGCAGCAGCAGCAGCATCAGCAGCAGCAGCAGCAGCGCAACTGTTGACCACCGAACATTGAACGGTGGCTGCTGACGTTGTTTGCCAGTCGCGACCCTTCAACCACCGACAACAACTGCAGCACAGACGACGTCCACAGAATTATTAGGAATCGTTCCAGCTGTGTTTGCTTTCTTCCACTTCATAACCACGACCAGTTTCATCGGCTGAGGGTAACCTCGGACTGTAACATCAAGTGGTAACCACGGTTGGGTAACCTCGGACTGCAACATCAAGTGGTAAAAACGGTGGGGTAACCTCGGACTGTAACATCAAGTGGTAACCACGGTGGGGTAACCTCGGACTGCAACATCAAGTGGTAACCACGGTGGGGTAACCTCGGACTGCAACATCAAGTGGTAACCACGGTGGGGTAACCTCGGACTGCAACATCAAGTGGTAAAAACGGTGGGGTAACCTCGGCCTGTAACATCAAGTGGTAACCACGGTGGGGTAACCTCGGCCTGTAACATCAAGTGGTAACCACGGTGGGGTAACCTCTGACGGCAACATCAAGTGGTAACCACGGTGGGGTAACCTCGGACGGCAACATCGGGTGGTAACCACGGCGGAGTAAACAAGGTAATGGTTATACATGAGCAATAGCAGCGAGCTTAGTGTTAGAGGCGGCATTCTGTGAACAGCTGTTCGAGTACGAATGTTGATACGATGCTTGTCTCTCGAAATCAAATTAATTATTATAGACGACTTGAGTCGATGCTGGACTCTCTCTGCAGTCGACTAAGCGGCAACAACATTACTGTTGCTCTAAGTGCCACCGAATGACGTAATGCAGCTATTTTTAGTGACTTCTGATCGGATGACGTAGGCTGCAGAGTAGACGTCACACTAATGTGAACTCATTGAACTCTACTCTATTCATCAGTTACTTAACCATTTTCTTTGTTCGCTGCAGCTCATGTCACGTGTGCCGTCTAGATATGCAAATCGTAGACATGTCTCGTAAACACGATCATAATATCCTATACTACATCAGATCCGATTCAGGTCTGAGTTCATATTTGAGACCGTCAGACGTCTGTCCATCCATCCATCCATCCATCCGTCCGTTCATCCATTCGTCCGTTCATCCGTCCGTCCATCCATCCATCCGTCCGTTCATCCATTTATCCGCCCAATTATCTGTTTTCATTTTTGAAATGGTCTTTCCCGTTCCAAAATTATGCTAACGACAAGCGACGTTTCTCCGTCCGGAAGGAAGGAAGGAAGGAAGGAAGGGAGGGAGGGAGAGAGGGACGGACGGACGGACGGAAGTTTAGTCTGAGTTTTTCCACTGGAGACGAATTCCATCCATTCATCTCTCGTCTTCTTTCGTGTTCTGCCATTACAAGGTTGCAGCATGTCCAAGATTCCAACGACACCATTCTTGTTTATTCTCTGCTTTTCCTTCATTTCTTTATAATATAATTAATCCTCGTCCATTTCTCTGTCCATCAACCATCCATATCAACATTGGCAACATCATCTTTCTTCGTCTTCCCTCCATTCTTCCCCCGAGTGCTATCCTCATTCACCCCTCAGCATGTGCCCCAGCCAGTTCATCTGCCTCTTCTGTATTGTCTCAATCAGTGATCTTTCTTCTTGCACCAGTTGCAGCACCTCTTCATTAGTTTTGTAGTCCATCCAACTAATCTTGGCCATTCTTCTCCACAACCACATTTCAAAAGCCTCAAGTCTTTCCACTTCTGCTTTTCCCATAGTCCACGTTTCCTCATCATCATCGTCGACTTCATCGTCATAGTCATCGTCATCGCGCATTGTCGTCGTCGTCATCGTCATCATCATCATCATCATTATCATCGTCATCATTATCATCGTCATCGTCATCAACAGCAAAAACATCATCATAATCACCAGCCACACTAGCATCAGTCGTATTTTGGCGTTCATTGCTTATTCGATACGGTACATGTATATACATTATACACCGTGATTCAAAAAAAAGTAAGCCAAATTATTTTTCATATATCTCTAATGCTTGATAACATATCACGCTAAGATTTTCCAAATATTTAGAGAATTGGACGAAGAATATGATTCTAAAAATTCATGGGATAAAGTTGAACGGATAAAAAGATATGAATCTTTAAACTTCATATGCCGAAATTGCCGTTTACAAGCAATTTTTTGTCAGATTCAATAAAAAAAAAGTAAGCTAAACTGTTTTTATTATATCTCCAATGCCTGATAATTAATCCTACTAAAAGTTTCCAGATATTTAGAGAATTGAACCTAGAATAGGATTCCAAAATATTGTTACGGACTAGGGCTGAGCGAAAGTTCACCAGGATGCGAGTTTCAGCTCCAGTCGTTCGGGTATCGTGGAATTGTCCGCTGGATAAGGCCTTGGCGGTGAACCAAGGGCTAGCCGACTAGGCTTGAGCGTACTGGTTCGGAACAACAGGGGTCCCTGCAGAACCGGCCGTGGACCGGCGTCGAAGGCAGGACGGACCGTCCGTTCCGTCCCTGCGGCACCAACCGCGGACCGTCGTCGAAGCAGCTCCAACCGCCGACCGTCGTCGAAGGCAGGACAGACCGTCAGTTCGGTCCCTGCAGCGCCAGGCGTGAGTCGTAGTCGAAGGCAGGACAGACCGTCCGTTCTGTCCCTGCAGCACCAGCCGTGAATCGTAGTCGAAGGCAGGACAGACCGTCAGTTCTGTCCCTGCAGCACCAGCCGTGAATCGTAGTAAGTCGAAGGCAGGACGGACCGTCAGTTCCGTCCCTGCAGCACCAACCGCAGATCGTAGTCGAAGTCGAAGGCAGGACGGACCGTCAGTTCCGTCCCTGCGGCACCAGGCGTGAATCGTAGTCGAAGGCAGGACAGACCGTCAGTTCTGTCCCTGCAGCACCAGCCGTGAATCGTAGTCGAAGTCGAAGGCAGGACGGACCGTCAGTTCCGTCCCTGCAGCACCAACCGCAGATCGTAGTCGAAGTCGAAGGCAGGACGGACCGTCCGTTCCGTCCCTGCGGCACCAACCGCAGATCGTAGTCGAAGTCGAAGGCAGGACGGACCGTCAGTTCCGTCCCTGCGGCACCAGGCGTGAATCGTAGTCGAAGGCAGGACAGACCGTCAGTTCTGTCCCTGCAGCACCAGCCGTGGGTCGTAGTCGAAGGCAGGACAGACCGTCAGTTCTCGGCTTACTCGTTTTCCTCTATCTCGGTCTCCCTGCGCGTCGACCGTCGTCGTAGCCGCTCCGTCCGTCAGCTAGGTTGCGGTAGTCGGAGGCCGCACCTCAGTCCCGTGAAGGAATACCCGAAGAGGCCGAGTTCAAAGCTCGAGGCTCAGGTTCAGGCTTTACTCCCCTCACAATAGTATCACTCAACAAACGTCTTACCGTCCGTCAAGCCAGATCATTTAGCCTGACTACTACGCGGTTTAGGCGTTCTTCACCAGGCCATTCGTCTGCCCCGCAACAGCGACACGAGCTTTCTTATATACGCTACCGCGTAGGCTAAGGTCGTCAGGCCACGCCTCCTGGGGTCGGGGTCGTTAAGCCACGCCTCCGAGGTCGGGGTCGTTAGGCCACGCCTCCTGGGGTCGCTAGGCTAAGGTCGTTAGGCCACGCCTGCTGGGGTCGTTAAGCCACGCCTCCGGGGTCGTTAAGCCACGCCTCCGGGGTCGTTAAGCCACGCCTCCGAGGTCGGGGTCGTTAAGCCACGCCTCCTGGGGTCGTTAGGCCACGCCTCCTGGAGTCGGGGTCGTTAGGCCACGCCTCCTGGAGTCGGGGTCGTTAGGCCACGCCTCCGAGGTCGGGGTCGTAGGCTAAAAATAGCCTCCCCAAACTTCAACACCCCCCCCTGACCAAATTTTCGAGGTCCCCTCGAAGTAAGCAGGGGCCCCGCCCTAAGGGAGGAAATAAGAAATAAACGGACAGTGTTGGCCCGTGGAAAAAGAAAAAAATTTAGGCTGGAGGGATAACATAGGCCTACGGCATTAATCAATGCAACCTATAATTTTATCGCTGCTACGGTCTGGCAGAATCACAGCGCTAAAGAGCCTATACAACATTTATCTAGCGCCTGGTAACTGGAGGCTGCGTGATTAAAACTGGCAACCAGCCCTCGCTACAATGCAGCGTAGAATGACAGTATACAAAGTTATCACAATAAAAAGTAAAGGCCAGCATCCTGCTTTCCGAATAAGCGCAATTAAGCGCAGCGGCCCAAAGTTCGCCACTGTGGGTGCGGAGTGCCTGTCTGGGCACAACCCCCGGTTTATTTTTCTCTTGGGTGCGGAGTGCCTGTTTGGGCACAACCCCCTGTTTTTTTTTTGTTTTTTTTTGTTTTTTTGTTTTTGTTTTTTATTTACAGCAGTACATAATCAATTGAAACGAACAACAGCGAAATGCGGCTAGCGGGATCCATGATTGCGAGCGGAAAAAATTAGTCGAACGAAAACGTCATCAGTGTCAAAAAATGGCATCCGTTTCAATTTAAGTCTGTTTACGAGCAGCCAAATAAGATACACAACTGCAAGGGCGCATGCAATCTTAAATAAAATCTTAAATACAATCTCGAATTGTAAATCGTAGATCTTAAATATAATTTTGAACTCATAAATTAGCGTGACCTAGTTACCGAATGCGTAAGTAGAGCGAAACATTGACGTCATCGTAACCTGCAGGCAATGTTTGGTGCAAAATCAAAAGCTAGCGTGACCTAGTTACCAACAGCAATATTTGTTGCAAAATCTTCCGGTAGCAAGCAAATAAAATACCCTACAAGTCACTTACGAATTCCAACCGCAGTTATAAAGTGCTAAATTAAACTGCAACCCTAAACCATCAGAATTATAACACAAACTGGTTGTCAAAGCAAACCAGACGATTAATTAAACGATTACATGGCTGTCCCTTGTTTATAATTAAAAAATGCTTCTTTCCCCAATAAAGGTTTGCTTCCGTTTCACAAAAATAATGTTTTTCACAATAAAAATGACTCTCACCACAAAAATTCTCCAAAAAAACCCCCCCGAATATCGTTTTCTCAATGAAAAGAAAATGCGTCTTTAAAAAAAATGTTTGCTTCTCACAAAGAAAATGCATAACAATTTTCTTCGTCACTTGAAATGAAAAATCCCTCTTTTTTGGCAATAAAAAGGAACTGCTTTTAACCAAAAATTGATCCCTTTCTACCTAGGCACGCAATGTCCGCAGCGACCGAGGTCGCTGTCGTCGTGCACTAAGTTAAGCGCTTCCATCAAAACGATACCTCAGAATTTCTGCATCCGCGTCCGTAGATGAGCGCGCCGACGAAGATGCGAGCGCCAACGAGACCAACTCGTGCGCCGACGAAGACATGCGCGCTGTCGAAGAGGCGAGCGCCGTCACAGAGGCAAGCGCCAACGAGACAAACTCGTGCGCCGCCGCTGCCTCGCCGCCTACTGGAAACCAGCGGGCCGGCGAACAGTCCGACGAGGACGGTTTAGACCCGCCGCTGCTCCGTCGAAGTCTTCATCGTCCGAATCCCTTCCCGACGTTTCTTTTTCGTGCATTCCTTCTCTTCTCGGTGCGGAAGTCCCGATCATTGGCCGCTCGGTCGTCGCGTCGTCGTTAACGGTGCCTGGTTGATTTTCCGAAGATTCACTCTTGGAAGGCGTCTCTTTCCAGCGGTGTCGCGGCCGACGGTTCGAAGAAGCTGTGGCATCGCTCGCTGCTTCAGCGGGAGGTCTGTTATTCACCCCTGCTGCCTTCTCGAATCCTCCCGACAGTTCAGCCACATAGACCAGATAGGCGGGCCTCTCCCGAATCAGTCGAACAAAATCAAACTGATTTCCTCCGGGGTCAAAGGACACCAATCCACAGACCAAAAACCATTCACGGATAGCGAAACCGATACTGTCGACAGGGACAAGACTAATCGTTCCCAGGAGACATCCACAATACAGAATCAACACACGTGTAGACAGACCGGTCTCGTTCGCATGACAACAACTCATCCAACCCCGGGCGTATCCGCAATACAAATCAATTGTGCAGAAAAACACAGCGTAAGCGTAGACCCAAAGACAAGCAACAATTCCGGAAAAAGGATTGGAATCCTTCCGTGCCCGAATCATCAAATTGCGGTAATCGGAACAAAAGCGCGAGACCCAACTTTCCTTCTCGGCAAGCTCAACATCCGTAAAGCATTCACGAACAGCCGGCTCCACAACTTCAGTTGCCAACAGTTGTGCGTCAATAGCAGCCTGATACGGAAGCGGTTGTCTACGCAGAGATTGTCTCACGGGACGAGAGTCCCCCGTGTCGATTCTATGCTGAGAGATCGTCGTCCGTCCCAAGTCGTGGTCGGTGGTCGAGAAGATGCTTTCATATTCGACCAGTAACTCTTTCAGCCGTTCCTTCACATCCGCCGGGACATCCTCGGAGATATCGTCCATTAACGTCCCAACCAAAGAGTCAGCAGTGTCTGTCGGCCTCTCATTGTCAGTCTTTACTTCGACCTCTACGGGGTGCAAGTCGCCTAACATTTGGTCGGTCGCTAACAGGGCAGGTTGTTCATTTAGATTCACCACACGAATGCAAGCAACATCAGCATCATCACCAAACACAACTCGGGCTACATGCACACCGGGCTGGATCTCCTTAGATTCAGTCATCCACGCCGATGCCGAAGTCGTCAAATTACGATACTGAGTTTTACAAGGTATATCACACTGCGAACGAGGAAGAACAGTCGTCTCCTCGGCAACCATAACCCTGCGACACCAAAGCGATCCATTGCCCTTGACCAAAGGAATGCGGCGTCGACCAATAAACAATGCACCCTGTCCAAAACCCAAGCGACAACGATGCTGCCTTAGCCAATCCATGCCAAGCATTGGTTCGCCAATCTGGTCAGAGACAAGAAAACTAGTGCCAATGGAGAAGCCTCTAGAAATCACAATTGGGGTATCAAGCTGACCCAAAACTCTAATCTGCGTCCCATTAGCAGCCAAAAGAATGCGAGCGCTGGGCTGGAGCGTCAAACCATCAACATCAGCAGAGGGAACGAGGCTTACCTCCGACCCAGTGTCCACTAGGCAATTTCTTTGTTGTCCGTTGATCGTTCCCCGGATGTAGATCGCGTTGTTCGTCACACCCGAAGCTCTGACTCTCGTGGTATGGTTCGTGACGGTTGTTCCGTTCTGTTCCGACATCGGTGGGTCCGATGTGCGTGTGTCGTCACGGCGGTTGGAGAACTGCTGGCGCTGGCGACACCGGCGAGCCACGTGGCCCACCTGTCCGCAGTTGAAGCAGGTTATCCCGCGTCCGGGACCACCTGAAGGATTTCCTCGAGGCGGAGACGGAGGAGTAGGAACGGTAGATGGAACCGTCCGTGGAGCAGTCGGTTTCGCGCCGAAGCTCGTCCGCTGCGAGCTTCGGAGTTCGTCCAGCTGTCTGCAGATCCTTCCTTCCATGTCCTGTTGCCACTTACGTTGCGAAGCGAAGAAACTGTCCAGTTGTGACTGGAGTTGACCACCAGCGTCGCCCTCTTGCGTTCCTCTCACCCGGTTGGCTGGCCGTTGGCGGTCCTCCAAGTCCGACGTCTGTCGATACGCGGACAGGCGTAGAGCTGTTCGATACGCCTCGTCGATGGTTTTCGGTTCCCGTTCTCTCACCTTGAGAGACAGCTCCCGGTCGCGAATTGCTTCGAGGAAGGCATCTTTCGCGAGAATTTCTGTCGTTCCATTGGACGGGACCGGATAGGCAAGAACGACGAGTCTCCGGATGTCGTGCAGCAAGTCGCCGAGAGTTTCGTCAGCTCGCTGCCGGCGGTAGTAGAGTTGCGCTCGGAAGGTCTCTGCCTGACCCTCCGATCCATACCGTTGGCGTAGTCTCTCGACGAGCTGTTCATACGTGACTTCGGTGCTGGCTCCGAAGTCCCAGAGTAGCTGCGTTGCCGCCCGTTCCAAGGAACAGCGGAGGAAGTCGACTTTATCGGCTGCAGTCCATCGGTTGTGTCTTGCGCACACGTCGAATTGTGCCAGGAATGATTCGAGGGATCCAGTTCCGTCGAATTTTCCGGGCTTCATGGGATTCTTCTTCTCGCTGGCCAGGCGACTGACCTTTTCCATGACTTCCGATTCCAGTTTGCCGACGTCCATTTCCGGAAGCAGGAAGTTCTTGCGCTCTTTCTTCGGTAGGTCGTCGAAGTCTATTTTCTCCCGAAATCGGCTGGACTCGACCTCGTAGTCGACCAGGAGGTCCTTTCTTCGTCCGGCGGCGGGTGAAGAGGTCGTTGGGAAGCCAGCAGCATTTCCGTCCATGTCGTCGAACACGGAATTCCACATTGTTGCAGTTTCACGAGTTGTCGTTCTTTTCAAACACCCCACTCGATGGTACCAGTTTGTTACGGACTAGGGCTGAGCGAAAGTTCACCAGGATGCGAGTTTCAGCTCCAGTCGTTCGGGTATCGTGGAATTGTCCGCTGGATAAGGCCTTGGCGGTGAACCAAGGGCTAGCCGACTAGGCTTGAGCGTACTGGTTCGGAACAACAGGGGTCCCTGCAGAACCGGCCGTGGACCGGCGTCGAAGGCAGGACGGACCGTCCGTTCCGTCCCTGCGGCACCAACCGCGGACCGTCGTCGAAGCAGCTCCAACCGCCGACCGTCGTCGAAGGCAGGACAGACCGTCAGTTCGGTCCCTGCAGCGCCAGGCGTGAGTCGTAGTCGAAGGCAGGACAGACCGTCCGTTCTGTCCCTGCAGCACCAGCCGTGAATCGTAGTCGAAGGCAGGACAGACCGTCAGTTCTGTCCCTGCAGCACCAGCCGTGAATCGTAGTCGAAGTCGAAGGCAGGACGGACCGTCAGTTCCGTCCCTGCAGCACCAACCGCAGATCGTAGTCGAAGTCGAAGGCAGGACGGACCGTCAGTTCCGTCCCTGCGGCACCAGGCGTGAATCGTAGTCGAAGGCAGGACAGACCGTCAGTTCTGTCCCTGCAGCACCAGCCGTGAATCGTAGTCGAAGTCGAAGGCAGGACGGACCGTCAGTTCCGTCCCTGCAGCACCAACCGCAGATCGTAGTCGAAGTCGAAGGCAGGACGGACCGTCCGTTCCGTCCCTGCGGCACCAACCGCAGATCGTAGTCGAAGT
>OX243812.1:611209-661209 GCA_945859605.1 Lumbricus rubellus | reverse complement strand
AAATCTAAATCTTGCCTGCACAGCATACTAATCATTATTCAATTGGATTATATCTGAATCTTGCCTGCATAGCATACTAATCATTATTCAATTGGATTAAATCTAAATCTTACTGCATAGCATACTAATCATTATTCAATTGGATTAAATCCGAATCTTGCCTGCACAGCATACTAATCATTATTCAATTGGATTAAATATAAATCTTGCCTGCACAGCATACTAATCATTATTTAATTGGATTAAATCTTAATCTTGCCTGCACAGCATACTAATCATTATTCAATTGGATTAAATCTAAATCTTGCTTTTGTCTGCCATCCAATCCTTCCACAACAACCATTCATTCTAACCTAAGACTTTCCTTCCGTAGTTTTTCAATTTCTTTTCACCGCGCTTCTGAATTCAATACACATGGGTTCAAAGAAGAGAAAGTGGAGGAGGAGGACGAGAAGGAGGAGGAGGAGGAGGAGGAGCAGCAGGAGCAGGAGGAGCAGAAGGAGGAGGAGGAGGAGGAGGAGGAGCAGCAGCAGCAGGAGCAGGAGGAGCAGGAGGAGGAGGAGGAGGAGGCAGAATAGGAGCAGGAGCAGAGGAAAGAAAGAGGATTGATGGCTGAGCAGGATGTTGAGGATGGGATGAGGATGTATCTGGTGCGTTCGAGATGACATTTGTAATAACTGTATACATCGATTATTAATCGGAATCTTCTATTCCCAGGATGGATGTGAACAGGTGCGTGAAAGAGATGAGAGTTTTGTTCTGAATGACGCAGAATAACTTTCCTAACCAAAATTTATTTCGCCTTTGAGAAATGAAATTGAAATCGACATCGCTTGATTTCTTTTTAGTTCCGCTAAATAATTTCTTCGTGTTAATCATGCGATGAACGATGAACAACTATTCGATCGATTGTTGCGATTTTCAATGTAAACTATAATGCGACGATTGTGAATCTTGGTCGTCATCAATGAGTCATCAGGTGACGTCGTCAATGAGTCATCAGGTGAGTGACGTCGTCAATGAGTCATCAGGTGACGTCGTCAATGAGTCATCAGGTGACGTCATCAATGAGTCATCAGGTGACGTCATCAATGAGTCATCAGGTGACGTCATGGTTAATGTCATTGAGACGAATAAGATTTGCTTTTCGCAGACATTTTTGCGCACTCTGTTTCGAAGCAGAAGAATAATTTCATCTGTGAAACAATCGATTGAAAATACTGCGATGGTTATTTGGTTATTTGGACCGCTCAATGTCCACGACTTATATAGATCAACTATTATCATAATCATTATTGTTATTATTATTATTATTATTATCGTTATTGTTTTTATTAAAATAATCATTATTGTTATTATTGTTATTATGATATAATATATATAAAATTGAAAATCTTGTATTTTGTGTCTTGTAAATCCAACCAATAATTATTCTATATAATGTAGGCTTATACGTATTATTATACCTACTTGTTTGCGTCCTGTTTCCTTTCTTCTCCTACCTTCTTCGTAATATAAGAATAGTAATCTTCTTCTTTCTAATCTTCTTCTCTTGTCTTCTTTCACAATGTACATGTATACTTCCTTCCTTCCATCTTTCCTTCCTTCCTTCTTCTATAGCTTCATCGTTCTATCCTTTCTTCCTTATACCATCCTTAATTCTGCTTCCATTTCCTTCCATCTTTCCATCCTTCTTCGTGCCTTCCTCTCTTTTCCACCTACCCTCCATCCATCCATCCATCCATCCATCCATCCATCCCTCCATCCATCCATCTTCTTGTAAATCGAACACACTCTCTCCTTCAGAAACCGCTGCATGCATATTGAATGTATATAAATCTGATTAAATGCCCGCTGGACTTCTTCCTCCCTACTCGTCCTCTTCGTCCTCCCCTTCTCCCCTTCTCCTCCTCCTGTTCCTCACTTCTCCTCCTCCTCTTATTTCTCCCCCTACTCCTCCCCTCCTCCTCCTCCTCCTCCTGTTCCTCCTCTTCCTCCTCTTCCTCCTCCACCACCTCTTCTTCTTCCTCCTCCTCCTCTCCTGTTCCTCCACCACCTCCTCATCCTCACTGCTACAAACCCTTCTGGCGATATTCAATTGGCCGCGTCCTGCATGATGATTGTGACGGTCGCTGTGTGATGCACTTTGCCCGTCAGCGACAATGACGATAATTTAATGACGATGCATGTTCAGCAGCATTAATAATTATGTTGTTGTTGCTGTTGTTGTTGTTGTTGTCGTTGTTGTTGCTGTTGTTGTTGTTGCTGCTGCTGTTGTTGTTGTTGTTGCTGTTGTTGTTGTTGCTGCTGTTGTTGTTGCTGTTGTTGTTGCTGTTGTTGTTGCTGTTGTTGCTGTTGTTGTTGTTGTTGTTGTTGTTGCTGTTGTTGCTGTTGCTGCTGTTGCTGTTGTTGCTGTTGTTGTTGTTGCTGTTGTTGCTGTTGTTGCTGTTGCTGCTGTTGCTGTTGTTGCTGTTGTTGCTGTTGTTGTTGTTGCTGTTGTTGCTGTTGTTGTCGTTGTTGTTATTGTTGTTGTTGTTGTTGCTGTTGTTGTTGTTGCTGTTGTTGAAGTCCGGAATCTGCAGACGAGAAATTGCATCATGTTTCGTCATCTAATGCAATCTAAGTTAACCTTCATGGGCAGAGTTTATCAGGGACTGAGGGGGTGTACGTCCCACGTACGAAGAAGGCCCGGATTCAGCTTTTTTACCATAAAAATGGTATCTTTCCCCCGGCTTAGCCCCCCCCCCACCTCCAAGAAGGTCCAGACTTATTTTTTCGGCGAAAATGGCTCCTTTTCACGAAAGAAACTTCAATCGAATTACTATAAAAGGTCATCAACTTTTTTAGGCCGAGAAGAAATTTTTTCGGCGCTGCTCGATCTGGACTAAGTCTCCGCCCCAACCAAAGCCCAAGTTCTTTAGCCCCCCCACCCCCTCTAAGAACGGAACCAAACTCCGCCTTTGTTAATATTCTGATCTTCTATGGCATACAGCATGGCATGGTGGTCTGATCTAATCTATTTTACTCATGAAACTCTGTCTTCATATTAAAGCACAAGAAATCGAGTGAAGATTGATTCAAAGGAAACCTCAAAAAAATAAGGAAGGCGAAAAAGCAGTTTTTCTGAGGTTCATTCTGAGGTTTATTATATCAAGTTTATTCTCAGGTTTATTCTCAGGTTTATTCCTATAGGTTTATTCTCAGGTTTATTCTTAGGTTTATTCTCAGTTTTATTCTCAGGTTTATTCTCAGATTTATTCTTATAGCCTAGTGACAGGCAAGCTAAACCAGGAGACGTGACAGTCTCTGTATGCATGTGACAGTCTTTGGACATTGTATGTAATGAATGCTAAGGCCGCGTATAATATTGCTATGACTCGCTTTACATATAATTATCAGCAATTCAGCATCGATTTAGAACTGCACATTTTGTCTAGAACTAGCTGCACGCTAAAAAGCCCTGAAACTTCGTAAATAAAGTGGACTTTCAAATCGACGAACAAGGTAACTCCCGGAACTGGGATATTAAAATAATTATAACAAATAAAAAAATAATACTAATGATAATAATATTTTGAACCCACACATTTTAAAACGATTCTCCACAGACATTTTTGGATCTTCAGCTAGAGATCACAATCTCCTTCGTGGAGGAAAAATATTAATAACATTAATAGATGAGGGTAACCCTGCGAAGTTACACTTGATATTGATGGATAAATGGCATCGATGGATGAATAGATGGATGGATGAATAGATGGATGAATAGATGAATGGATGGACGGATGAATGGTGGAATGAAGTGAAAACGATAGCAATAACTGAAATGGCGTTACTATGTAGAAGGAGCGGAAGAGGAGCAAGACGATAGAAGATTATTGAAAAGGAACAGATATAGAAAAAAGGGTTGGCGGACGTTTCGTCAACGGACGATTCGTCAACCGACGATTCGTCAACAGATGATTCGTCAACGGACGATTTGTCCAACGGTCGGTTCAATGAGTCGTTGATGAATAAACGAGAAATTTAATTATCCAAACAAACCACCAATTTGAATACCTGGCTAGTCGATTGAATCTCAAAGTAAGCATCGATAAAATAATGTAATCAGAATAATTATTCGATCGATCAACTAAATGTAATAATAATAATAATAATAGTAATAATAATAATATTAATAGTAATAGTAATAGTAGTAATAGTAATAATAATAATAATAATAATAATAATCATAATAATAATAATAATAATAATAATATAATAGGTCCAATATTATTTTGACAAAGTCTTTTTTGCTCGTTAATCGGTGATCAAACTTGAGATCAGGATGAGATTAGATGAGAAATCATTGCGAACTTGTATCCTAACACTTGACGAATTTGCATTTTCTACAATCACATTGAAAGTGTTTGCCAATGTTTTGGCTAACCCTGCATGAGGACAATGTCCTTCATGATCTACTCCAACTAGTTCTTAGATCGCGTCCACGTTCACGCAACTTGATAGCCTATCTTATGTTCTGACCTTATGACAAGAAAGGACTTCATTACTCGCATGCTTTACACCTGATCACATTTGTTTTACATTACGTTTCATTAATATCTTTCTATGTTACTACTTCGATGTGTTAGTCTATAATAATTATTGCTTTGTTTCTCGATCTTTCATTTTGCGTTTGCAAATAGAGTAATGAAGGCTATACTTACTTACTTACTCAATCATGCCGTGTTTCTAAATTTGAATAAATGGCGTCATATTGAATCATGCATCGGAGTCGAGGGATCATTTATTAATATGTCAACGGATTTGGAAGGGATCGTCAAGCCCGATTGGGAAAGTTAATCAATCTACTGGGCGCCAATTATACAATACAACAACTTTATTATTTATAACATTATTATGACACCGATGTGTTGCATTCAATACAATTATACAATACAACAACTTTATTATTTATAATAATATTATGACACCGATGTGTTGCATTCAATACAATTATACAATACAACAATCATTTATAATAATATTATGACACCGATGTGTTGCATTCAATACAAATTATACAATACAACAACTTTATTATTTATAATATTATTATGACACCGATGTGTTGCATTCAATACAATTATACAATACAACAATCATTTATAATAATATTATGACACCGATGTGTTGCATTCAATACAATAATACAATACAACAATCATTTATAATATTATTATGACACCGATGTGTTGCATTCAATACAATAATATAATACAACAACTTTATTATTTATAATAATATTATGACACCGATGTGTTGCATTCAATACAATAATACAATACAACAAATTTATTATTTATAATAATATTATGACACCGATGTGTTGCATTCAATACAATTATACAATACAACAACTTTATTATTTATAATATTATTATGACACCGATGTGTTGCATTCAATACAATTATACAATACAACAACTTTATTATTTATAATAATATTATGACACCGATGTGTTGCATTCAATACAAATTATACAATACAACAATCATTTATAATAATATTATGACACCGATGTGTTGCATTCAATACAATAATACAATACAACAACTTTATTATTTATAATAATATTATGACACCGATGTGTTGCATTCAATACAAATTATACAATACAACAATCATTTATAATAATATTATGACACCGATGTGTTGCATTCAATACAATAATACAATACAACAACTTTATTATTTATAATAATATTATGACACCGATGTGTTGCATTCAATACAATAATACAATACAACAATCATTTATAATAATATTATGACACCGATGTGTTGCATTCAATACAATTATACAATACAACAACTTTATTATTTATAATATTATTATGACACCGATGTGTTGCATTCAATACAATAATACAATACAACAATCATTTATAATAATATTATGACACCGATGTGTTGCATTCAATACAATTATACAATACAACAATCATTTATAATAATATTATGACACCGATGTGTTGCATTCAATACAATAATACAATACAACAACTTTATTATTTATAATATTATTATGACACCGATGTGTTGCATTCAATACAATTATACAATACAACAATCATTTATAATAATATTATGACACCGATGTGTTGCATTCAATACAATAATACAATACAACAATCATTTATAATAATATTATGACACCGATGTGTTGCATTCAATACAATTATACAATACAACAATCATTTATAATAATATTATGACACCGATGTGTTGCATTCAATACAATAATACAATACAACAACTTTATTATTTATAATAATATTATGACACCGATGTGTTGCATTCAATACAATTATACAATACAACAACTTTATTATTTATAATAATATTATGACACCGATGTGTTGCATTCAATACAATTATACAATACAACAACTTTATTATTTATAATAATATTATGACACCGATGTGTTGCATTCAATACAAATTATACAATACAACAACTTTATTATTTATAATATTATTATGACACCGATGTGTTGCATTCAATACAATAATACAATACAACAACTTTATTATTTATAATATTATTATGACACCGATGTGTTGCATTCAATACAATAATACAATACAACAATCATTTATAATAATATTATGACACCGATGTGTTGCATTCAATACAAATTATACAATACAACAACTTTATTATTTATAATAATATTATGACACCGATGTGTTGCATTCAATACAATTATACAATACAACAACTTTATTATTTATAATATTATTATGACACCGATGTGTTGCATTCAATACAATAATACAATACAACAATCATTTATAATAATATTATGACACCGATGTGTTGCATTCAATACAAATTATACAATACAACAACTTTATTATTTATAATAATATTATGACACCGATGTGTTGCATTCAATACAATTATACAATACAACAACTTTATTATTTATAACATTATTATGACACCGATGTGTTGCATTCAATACAATAATTATACAATACAACAACTTTATTATTTATAATAATATTATGACACCGATGTGTTGCATTCAATACAATAATTATACAATACAACAACTTTATTATTTATAATAATATTATGACACCGATGTGTTGCATTCAATACAATTATACAATACAACAACTTTATTATTTATAATATTATTATGACACCGATGTGTTGCATTCAATACAATAATACAATACAACAACTTTATTATTTATAATAATATTATGACACCGATGTGTTGCATTCAATACAATTATACAATACAACAACTTTATTATTTATAACATTATTATGACACCGATGTGTTGCATTCAATACAATAATACAATACAACAACTTTATTATTTATAACATTATTATGACACCGATGTGTTGCATTCAATACAATTATACAATACAACAACTTTATTATTTATAACATTATTATGACACCGATGTGTTGCATTCAATACAATAATACAATACAACAATCATTTATAATAATATTATGACACCGATGTGTTGCATTCAATACAATTATACAATACAACAATCATTTATAATAATATTATGACACCGATGTGTTGCATTCAATACAATAATACAATACAACAATCATTTATAATATTATTATGACACCGATGTGTTGCATTCAATACAATTATACAATACAACAACTTTATTATTTATAATAATATTATGACACCGATGTGTTGCATTCAATACAAATTATACAATACAACAACAATCATTTATAATAATATTATGACACCGATGTGTTGCATTCAATACAATTATACAATACAACAACTTTATTATTTATAATATTATTATGACACCGATGTGTTGCATTCAATACAATTATACAATACAACAACTTTATTATTTATAATATTATTATGACACCGATGTGTTGCATTCAATACAATTATACAATACAACAACTTTATTATTTATAATAATATTATGACACCGATGTGTTGCATTCAATACAATTATACAATACAACAATCATTTATAATAATATTATGACACCGATGTGTTGCATTCAATACAATAATACAATACAACAATCATTTATAATATTATTATGACACCGATGTGTTGCATTCAATACAATTATACAATACAACAACTTTATTATTTATAATAATATTATGACACCGATGTGTTGCATTCAATACAAATTATACAATACAACAACAATCATTTATAATAATATTATGACACCGATGTGTTGCATTCAATACAATTATACAATACAACAACTTTATTATTTATAATATTATTATGACACCGATGTGTTGCATTCAATACAATTATACAATACAACAACTTTATTATTTATAATATTATTATGACACCGATGTGTTGCATTCAATACAATAATTATACAATACAACAACTTTATTATTTATAATATTATTATGACACCGATGTGTTGCATTCAATACAATTATACAATACAACAACTTTATTATTTATAATAATATTATGACACCGATGTGTTGCATTCAATACAATTATACAATACAACAACTTTATTATTTATAATAATATTATGACACCGATGTGTTGCATTCAATACAATTATACAATACAACAAATTTATTTTTATCGTCCGTCGAAAGATCCGAACCAAAGACCCGAGTCACTAGAGTCACCGATCGTAAAATACGAGAGAA
Organism: Lumbricus rubellus; assembly: GCA_945859605.1. NCBI lineage: Eukaryota > Metazoa > Annelida > Clitellata > Crassiclitellata > Lumbricidae > Lumbricus > Lumbricus rubellus. The sequence continues at coordinate 652,511 of OX243812.1, read as the reverse complement.
GTGCGATCATCATCGAACCGTCAACTATGAAACGATGGCACTTAACATTATTATAATTATAATAAAAATTATTATAATTATAATAAAAATTATTATTATCTATATGAATAAATAAACACTCGACAATAGATTTACATTAAATTACATTGCATTAGTAGTACCACCAGTGTCCACCACCTGAATTGAGATCCGAATCTTTCGATCTGTTCTACGATATAATAATGATACTACTACTAGTAGCCTACTAGTACTACTACTACTACTACTACCACTACTACTACTACTGCTACTGCTACTACTACGACTACTACCACTACCACTACCACTACCACTACCACTACCACTACTACTACTACTACTACTACTACTACTACTACTACTACTACTACTACTACTACTACTACTACTACCACTACTACTACTGCTACCACCACTGCCACTACTACTACCACTACCACCACCACTACCACCACCACTACCACCACCACTACCGCTATGCTACTGCTACTACTACAACTACTACTATACTACTACTACTACCACTACCACTACCATCACCACCACCACCACCACTAGGCCTATGCTGAGAGAAAGAGAGAGAAAGACAGACAGACAGAGACAGAGAGACAGAGACAGAGAGAGAGAGAGAGGTTAACGTTTAGGCTACGTTACAGCGACTGTAGGCTATATAATTTTACAAAGTCACGTGAACTTTAAAAAATTCTTGGACTAAACTTGGCGCTGTACAATGAGACTGAAACGTGTTAGTCAGAGAGTTACAGCATGTACCTAAAAAACCTCACCTTCTATTACTCTTTCGATTAATCCCGAATCCCGCCAGTCGCCTCCTCCGTCTTTTCGTCCCAAATGACAGAAGAAGCATTGATACAGCATCAACAACAACATCAGAGTCCTGTTTGCGTAGCAGTCGCTGAGCGGCGCTGCAGGACTGTTCCTCTGGCGAATGACGCTGCAACTATCGATCGATGTCAACGATCAGATTAAGCATGAGCTGTTCTTGTGATGAGATGATAAGAGATGAGGAAGTGGCTCTGAGGAGGGAGGAGGATCCAACGCTAGGCTTCCTATAGAGCGATGGTGTTTCTCTATTCCTCCCACGTTCGATTGTCGCGGAGGAAGAGGAGGAGGAGGAGGAGGAGGAGGAGGAGGAGGAGAGGGAGGAGGAGGAGAGGGAGGAGTAGAAGAAGGAGGATGAGAGGGAGGATGAGGAGGAAGAGGAATAGGAGGACTAGATGTCATCCTGTTGTGTTGACAGAACGTGTTTCAAACGACCACCTGTTGACTCAACGGTTTCTGTTTCTCCTCCTCCTCCTCCTCCTCCTCCTCCTCCTCCTCCTCTTTCTACTCCTCCTTCCTTTCCTCTTCCTGATGTATGTGTGTCTGTGCCTGTCTGTCTTGTAGTCTGCCTGCCTCTCTCTCTCTCTGTGTCTGCAGTCTGCCTTGCAATCAATGCGGTTGCATCTGTCGACCAGATGAGATGCTACCGATGATGCGGCATCGACGCACCCTCCTCCCCTCTTCATTCTCCTCCTCCTTCTCCTCATTCTCCTCCTCCCCAGCTCCCCTCCTCCTCATTCACGGCTGCTGCTGCTGCTGCTGATGGTGAGCTACGGTACACAGATTGCTGCTGCTGCAGTCATTTGATGCGCTTTCATTTTCCCATTTCTCTCATTCTCAATCGTCTTCATCTCTTCTTTTTCTTCTCTTCCCTCTTCTTCCCTTCATGCATGGCGGAGTTTAGCTTCCGTGGGGTGGGGAGTAAGGTGGAGTGAATACAATGGTGAAAAATTTAATGTCAGAATTTAAAAATGCCCTGGTGTGCAAAAGTTGTATTATGATATGGTTATTTGTTTTGCAAAATATGTTGATCCTATTATTTTTCTAAGAGGTGCCCCAACGATGAAGAAAATCCAACATTTTTGACAAAATTTGCAATTTTTCGTTAAAATGTGCTCTTAGCCATTGGCAACTTTGGACAACAAACCATTGTTGTAATGCTGTATACTGATGACAGAATTAACTATTATATTTCGTATTATAAAATACACCTTGATTTAAGAGGTTTCTCTTAAGTCAAAATTATGCAAAACTCTGATCTAGTGTTAGGAGTTTTCATTATTTTTTCATGCTCTTCCTGCCCGAATGACTCCATCTGTTGAAGCATAGCCATTGACCCTTGCTGAAGCTTCTGCAACATGGCGTGTGCATCGCTTTGTCGCTTGGATGGGGCATGAAACTGAGCTATTTTATGTAGGCCTACCTCTGCAATAGACCTAGGCCTATTGCTAGATTTTACGCAATTTGCTTCATCCTTGTCTGCAACACGTTTCGTGAGAGGTGGCTCATATCGTTCCATCATTTGTCATTCGACTTGATCAATTTAATATCTTCAGGATGAAAGTTGAGTGTGCTTAGGCCTACTCGAAATTTCATGATTTTTGTTATTGATGCTTTTTCAACTCTTGCAGCAAGAATTTGCATGCTAGTTTGCGGATATGAGGTCTTTCGTTGGACAAACATTGCATATATTTTCTGCATGGCGAAATATCCATTTCATTGAATAACTTCCACTACAATGTCTCGTAAATTATGTTGCAGTGTCTTGAATATTTTAATATCCTCCGCAGGTGCTTGGAACCTTGACTGCATGCTGACTTTGTCTTAATATGAAACTAGGCTTAATTGGATTATCACTTTGGACTTTCAGTTCCTATAATCTCAAAATTCTATTTGCTGTTATCAACCACATTGAGTGGCAAACAGCAACTGGCGTTTGAAAGTAAAGATCTAACTATATCTGGTGAGCAAGTGCCACATGATGCAGCTCTGCATAGTTTATAAATTATATTGCACAATAGTATAATTAATAAATACAAAGCTGTATCATTGTGGCATTTGATATGGAAGGAATCAAATTAAGTACCGATCAGCAATATTAATATTGCTGATCGGTACTTAATTTGATTCCTTCCATATCTAGACAGTTCTCTAACTCAATTGCGTTTTAATGTTTCAGAATGAATCACAGTTTCCTAGAGAATTGCCTATGTTTACTGAAAATAATGTTGGACCTTGTGTTCCACCATTTAGCTTTTGAATTAGATGTCTCAGGGTTTATTTGTTGGCATGCAACATACAAATAGACCAATGTAACTGTCTACCTTCAGTTGCTATTTTATTATCTAACAAACGCCTAGTGATACCTGCATGAATATTTTTAGATGATCGCCTCTCCAGGAATGGTAAATCCGTTCAAGCACAAGTGCTATGTGATCTTCAGATATGATTTTAAAGATAGCCTCCGATTTCTTGCCATTTTTCATTTGCACTCTGGTCCTATCTTCATCGTCTGATTCTTTGTTGTTTAACACTGTGATGATTATCTGCTGAAGAATTTGACTCCCTGTCTGACTTCACTTTCTGAGTCAAAATTACTGAAAATATCGGGTTGTTCTTGAGCGAAGGAAAGCTTAAGACACTTTGCTGCTGCATAGCCTTCTCTATTTCTTTTCATTTCCTCTTTTCTTCTCATAGAGCTAGTAATTTTTAAATTGATACTAGCAACCATCATTGCTCTTGTTTGGCCTTGATCAATATGAAAGTTTCGTTCTGCCATTTGAACTTCTGTATTTTGTGCACAAGTGCAATTATTTATTTCCATATATACTTATTATAATAGGCCTAGGTTACATGCCACAATATCAAATAATTGAATTTCAGATGGCTTCCCAAATTCTTCAAATTTAGATATGTATTTCTGGTCAAATTTCCTCAATTTATATGGCTCCAGCAAGTTTCTATACTTGTTATAGAGTTTTATCTTGTCCACTACAATTTGATGAGACAGACCTATAATTGGTTTCGAAGACTTCAACCACAAACCTGCTATTCGCAGTGTGATCGTGGTTGCTACTTGCTGCAAACTTTGGCTCCTTTGAGGTCGGAGTAACTTTTACCAAACATTTATAAGATAATATCGAGAAATTAATTTTTTTGAAAGATTTGAACAGAAATCTTAATAATTGAAATTTAGGTTTTAATTTAAATTAAAATTTTATTTCAATCACAACCATTTTAATTGAGATTATAGAATAAAACGCTCGAGAAAGTATAAAAATTTCCACACTTAAGCATTTTTAGAGTGCCCGAAAATGGCATCATATGTCAATTATTTAAGCATTAGACAAATTTCGGCAAAAACAATGTAAATGTAGATTTTTATTGTCGTCTGCAGTCACTTAAATATGGCAATAAAATGAGTTTGGACATGGATTCTTTTTAAAAGCGTTATTCATAGTTTAAAACTTGCTTTGCAATATGGTTAAGAGGTTTACAAACATTATTAGGAAAAACGAAAAATTTCGATTTTTTACATATTATGGCAAATTTATGATATCGTTGGGGCACCTCTTAAATAAGGAATAAAAATTTCTTAAAATTCACATGAACTTCTTAGATCATAACATGGTGTAAGAAGGGATGGTGTGCGCACTTCCTATACAGGCCATACAACGTTTTTGGCTAGACTTATTTTAGTTCAGCAGGTGGCGCTGCTGTCCCTATTTGCGCACATGCAGCACAAGGAATATAGAACAAGAAGTAAGGAACTTTCGAAACATGGAACATAGGGACAAGGAGAGTGCAGGAACATAGCAGGGAACATCACTTGGAACATACTAGTGGCGATGAGGATCATGTAGCATTGCAGGGAACATGGAACATCACACGGAACACCTAGGAACATAGGCCTAATACAAAGAACGTGGAACGTAAAGAACATGAAGCATCACAGATAACAATGTTCAGAGAATATGGGAATATAGGACGAGGAACACGGAACATGCATGCATTCCGGAACACGCTACAAGGAATGTAGAACGTGAGGAACATGGAACATCAGAGGAAACATCAAAAACATTCAGGAACGTGGAACATTAAAAAGGAAACATCAAAAAAAATCAGGAACATGGAACATAAGAGGAAACATTAAGGAACATGGAACACGGAAAGTGCAACCAGAATTGGATCACAAGGAACATGGACCATCAGGTGAAATACGGAACATGGAACATCAGGGGAAATTAGAATCAGTGAAGAACAAGGAATGGGGGACGCAGAGAACAGGGAGCATCAGAGAGCATAAGGAACATGAAACATCACATGGGACACCAGAGACATCATAGAAAAAGACGCGGAACAAGCAACAAAGACCGTGGAACATAAGCAATATACAACAAGGACCATGGAACATAAACAACCTGGAACATCACGGGAAAATGAGAAACATTAGAGAACACGGAATGTGGAACACACAACATGGTACGTGGAACGTAATGAACATGGAACATAAAAGGGAAGATCAGAACCATTAAGAAACATGTAACACGGAATGTGGAACAAGGAATGTGGAACACAAGGAACAGGTGAACATCAGGGAACGTTCGCTGAAAAACAGAACACGGAATGTGGAACACGCAACAAGGTCCGTGGAACGCAAAGAACAAGAACCATAAGAGGGAACACAAGAAACATTAAGGAACATGGAACCAGGAATATGCAACAAGGAATATAAGGAACACAAGAAACACACGGTAACATAAGAAACAAGGAACATTGTAGGAACTTCAGAGGCAATAAAAATACGGAACGCGGAACACGCAACAAAATTTGTGGAGCTTAATGAACATGGAACACCAGAGGGAACATCAGAGACATTAAGGAACAAGGAACGCAAAACACACAACAAGGGCCGTGGAACAAAAGGAACATGAATCATCAGGATAATCATAAGAAATATTACCGGTAAGCAACATGGAACGCGGAATATGTAACAACGACTGTGGAACATAAGAAACAGGGAACACCAAGGAACACCCGGAACATGGAACAAGGGACGCGATACAACCAACAATTAAGGATCGAGGAACATAAGGAATGTAAACAATTAAGGACCATGGAACATAAGGAACCTGGAACATCGTGGGAAAATCAGAAGTATTAAAGAACACGAAATGTGGAACACACAACAGGGTTCGTGGAACGTAAGAAACATGGAACATAAGAGGGATGATCAGAACCATTAAGAAATATGGAACACTGAATGCGGAACAAGAAATGTGGAACACAAAGAACAGGGAACATCAGGACATTTAAGGAACATGAATCATCACTGGAAAAACATAACAATGTGGAACACGCAACAAGATCCGTGGAACGCAAGGAACAAGGAACATGAGAGGAACACAAGAAACATTGAGGTACATGGAACCCGGAATGTGCAACAAGGAATGAGGAACACAGGAAACATAAGAGAACATAAGAAACAAGGAACATCGCGGGAACTTCAGATGCATTACAAAATACGGAACGCGGAACGCGCAACAAAGACCATGGAGCATAAGGAACACGGAACACCAGAGGGAACATCAGAAATATTAAGGAACATGGAACGCGAAACACGCAACAAGGACTGTGGAACATAAGGAACTTGAATCACTAGAATAAACATAAGAAATATTAAGGAACATGGAACACGGAATATGTAACAAGGACTGTGGAACATAAGAAACAGGGAACACCAGCTAGGGAACACAAGGAACATGGAACATCACATTGAACACCAGCGACATCAGAATACAAGGGACGCGATACAAGCAACAAGGACCGTGGAACATAAGGAATGTAAACAATTAAGGACCATGGAACATAAGGAACCTGGAATATCACCGGGAGCATCAAGGAACAAGGAACACAGGGGACACGGAACATCAATTAACAAGGAACAGAGGCCACATCACAGAGAACAAGGAAACACGTAACATCGATGGGAACATCAGGGTCAGAGGACAGAGAAAACAAGAGAACACAGGAAACACATAGGGCCTAACATCATATGGAACACAGAACACGGAACACAGGAAAAAGGAAACAAAGAGCAAAGGGAATAGAATATATATCAAAGATAATTTATGTCGCCCTCCTCCTTCGCCCAGATGTGGGACTGGCACTAAAGAACGGACGTGCAGTGAAGAAGTATAAGTGTATATGTCATGCAATATCATGAAATCCCATTAGGCTTATGGGCGAGGTCGCGCAAATAGGAACGCCATCGCCATCTAGCGACCTTAGCCACAAATTATAGCTAAGTGCGCACACCATCCCTTCTTACACCATGGACCATAATACAACTTTCCCGCACCAGGGCATTTTGAAGTTCTAAAAATTTTTTTTCACTCCACCTTAGTGGGGAGTTGTTTAACTTGGACTTCGGTTGGGTTCAAATAGAGCGGCGTCGAAATGTTTTTGGCCCAAAAAGTTGATGACCTTTTTTAGTCGTCCGGCCAAAATGTTGGGAAAAATGTCACGAATTTCCCGTCCGAAAATTCTGACGACCTTTTTATAGTCATTAAAGTATGTGAAAAAGAGCCATTTTCCCCGAATATATTTTCGAGTCCTAGCCTCTGATAAACTTCGCCCATGTTCCCCTTCCTTCTCCTCTTCCTCCTCTTCTCCTTTTTTAAACATACGTTTTGCCCGATGTAGCCTAGGCCTAATGAATCATATAAAATTGTATTTTTTTATAGTTTTATAGTTAATTAACAATGGCAGAGTAACTTAAAAAATCAAAGATAATGATGTCATTCTGACAATTGATTGACTTTGATATCATCAATTAATGGACCTATCGATATCTATTATCGGTATTTACAAAAAATTTAGTGCTCATAATCTAGAAGATCCAAAACCAAACTGGTGGACGAGTGCGCTCAGATTTAGAGGTTTCTTGGCGGAACCCATGACAACGGCGTTGCTGCTAATCAGTAATGGCGGTTTTTCAATGAAAACAAAACAAGTTTTGACTTGTGTTGCTGATCTAAAAAAGACAAAATCAACGCTAATTCCCGGTAAATGGCATATATAAGCTTAGAGGCTTGTTCTTAAACAGTTTGTGTGTTATATAAGTAGACTCTGTGCAATACTATGCAGATATAGACCGGTAATAAAAATGGTTCTTGCGCTCTATTTAATTCCGTGTTAAATGCAACTCTGCATTTTTTTAGCAAAAAAGTAGAATACTGTTCCGCGTTTCTTTTTGGGGTGCAGTGTTAAGGTTCAAATTAAGCGAACTACATGTGAAGACTAGAAATTACCTGCACAAATGTATCTATTACATTAGGTGGAAAGCTATTTACTGTTTATAATACGATTTCTGTAGCGCCGCTTTTTGTTTGCGAATTGGTTTGCTATGCGAGTTCTGAAAGCAGCGATACTCCTAACAATATATTTTAATTATTGGGCTGTGACTTCAATATGTCCAGATGTTGGCTAGGTCGTTTCGCTTGTAGCACAGAATCAATTTTTTTATCGTGACGAAACTCATAAAATTGATTATGTTTACTGGTAATTGTAGAGTGAGTCTGTCTCGGTTGATGTTTCGTTGAAGATGTCTTCTGCCAATGCAGATGCAAACGTCATGACGACAGAAGATCTGCGAAATAGCCTTGTGGAATTCATGAAGAACAAGGGACTCCTGGGAAAACTCCAGGTGATCAATTTAATTGAGTCAATGCTTTTTGCATGTAGAAAGAGTCCTTTACTTTAGACCTTAGTCCCTCCTCGTGCTGATTGCACATTGGGCGATATCCTGTATCGTTTCTGTTGCATGTTAAGAAAGAGTTAGTCAAGGAAATTGAACAGACGGATTGTGTAAGGTTGAAGTGTCTGTATTGTTGATGACTTGATGAGCTGCGTTAATTGTTTCATTTCAGTCGCAGCTTCGCAATCAACTTGTCGTTGGTCTGAAGGGTTTTGGGTTGAACCAGATGGTTGGTCACGGAGGTCATGACCTTGATGGGGGTGAGTCACTGCCCCTCACGGCCGTCAACAGTCTCGTCGCTGATCATCTCAAGCAGACCGGATACGACTATTCACTGAGCATCTTCCTCCCAGAGAGTGGAATGGCACAGGAAAAGGTTGACTCAATTTAAAACTTATTGACTCAATTTAAAACTTATTGACTCAATTTAAAACTTATTGACTCAATTAAAAACTTATTGACTCAATTTAAAACTTATCTACTCGACTTAAGACCCAACTCCTTCAAATTGCTTATCCATCATAGACTGCCTCTCTCTTTCTTACGTGCTGATCCTCTGGTTATAGATCAGATAATGATTTGATTTTCATATGACATTAGTTTATAAATGCTTGTGAATTTGAAATGATCGCAACAGTACAAGTGACTGATTAAATTCTCATATTAATAATAAAAGTAATTCTCCTAAGAAAGATAGTAGTAACAATAATGAAAATAGTAGTTATAGCACTACTACTAATAAAACTGATTATTGTAAAATACTATTAGTAATAAAATGGTGATAATTATAATACTATAATAATAATTTAGTATTTAATGTTGAATTGTCTGCTTTTCTGTTGTTCTAGCTGTTGACAACAAAGGATTTGCTGCAATTGTTGCGGGTCAGTTCGCAGTCTAAGCTCTACAAGAGGCTGGTTCGTTCCTCCATCTCATCTTTTTAAACAAGCGATATAATCTAAAGGTTCATGTGCTCTAATATCAATCACGAAGTCTTCTGTTCAAATCCCACGACGGCTGAACATTAGAATTCTGCCTCATCGCATGATTATAATAGAAAGCGAACGTGAATGTGTTGTTTGCATTGACCATAGACTATATACATTTAAATCTAAATCGGCTGCTCGCCTCATTGGCCGCATTCCTAAATATGTCTGCTTATATGCGTGATGTTCTTCACTGGCTCCCTGTTTCACAGCGCATCTCTTACCGAGTTGCTGCACTTGTCTGGCGTTGCCTTACTGATTGTGCTCCATCATACCTGTCTATTCTTTGTCGACCTGTCTCTGACCTTGCAGCCCGTCGAGCTCTTCGCTCTACGACAACGGGGGAGCTTTTGGTTCCTCGAGCTCGCACTTCTACAAGACAGCGCCGAGCCTTTTCTTCTGTGGGTCCCGCTATCTGGAATGGCCTCCCACTAAACTTGCGACTTATGCCTAGACTAAATTCACCTGCTTTTTATAAGTCGCTCAAAACCTATTATTTTAGCTGTGGCTGGACTGGGAGCGCCTCTGAGTAGTTTCTTGAAGAAGCGCTATATAAATTCACGAAATGAATGAATGAATGAAATGGAAAGATGAGATGGACGATGGCGAAGAAGACTTGACACAGTTTTCAACTGTCTTTGCCTACATGCATGATGTGTTGCACTGGTTGTCATGGTAACCCAACGCATCTCGTATCAAATTGATGCTCTGCTTTCACGCTCCATCCTTCGCTGCGCTCCATCTTACACCAACGCAAGGGCTCTGTCATCCAGTCTGTGACGTTGAAGCGTGTCGGGCTCTTCACTTTGTTTCAGTAATCTCTCACGTATGTTTTGTCGTGGCTGGACAGTGAGCTTTCTGAGTAGGTTTCTTGGATGCCAGGCGCTACATACTTAAGTCCATGTCGACCGAATGAATGCACTTAACATTTCCAGTGTGTGTTACCTTCTGAGAGCAGGAGCCTGTCAAATACTAAGACTGCTTCACATTCTCAATTGTATATGTCATTATAATTCACGGAATATATAGACATTATATATTATATTGTGCGTTGTTGATAGGCGCTATATAAATTCATTTATTGTTCTGAGTTCTTTGTCTTCTTACTTTTAGACGGAACTTCCATCTGCTGGTCAAACAAATCGTACGTATCATCATCATCATCGTCGTCGTCGTCGTCGCTCGTCGTCGCTCGTTCTCATGATCAGTGATTTCTCGTTTATTGCACATGTAGCGTCTTAGAACTTCTTAATGTTCATCATAATTTATCTATGACATTGAAATTTCACTTGTTAATTGTTGTCGACATGTCGTAACTTCTATTGAGCCGGTCTCTAAATTATGCACTTAAGTCACAACAACAACAAATGGCATCTGACAGAAACCAGATCGCAATCAGATGATGTGTCGCTAATTGTCTTACTTAGATTAATCTTTAGAAGTCAAAGGAACAAGGTAAGTGAATGGAACAAGGTAAGTGAATGGAACAAGGTAAGTGAATGGAACAAGGTAAGTCAATGGAGCAAGGTAAGTGAATGGAACAAGGTAAGTCAATGGAACAAGGTAAGTCAATGGAACAAGGTAAGTGAATTTTTTGAAGAATTGTCTTGTTACATAGAGAATATGGTTTTAACCCTTTAATGCCGAGATGGTAGTAAATGGTATGGAAAATCCTATAGGACCTATAGTCCTATACCCTTCGTCATTAAAGGGTTAAGTGTTGTCCTCTGCCTCCTCCTTACCCTCATCTTCGTCCTACTTCTCTTTGTCCTCTCCCTTTCTTCCTCCTCCTCCTCATCTTCATCTTCCACAGTTGGTGTGTATGATTTTGGTCATAATTAAGATGAAAGCATTTGATGTGGAAAAGTTTGAGTTTGATGGATGTCGTTATTTCACGTTTCTTTTTCAGTTGGATTCTTGTGGAGATTTGTGAGAGAATTGTCGTTATTTCATGTTTCTTTTTCAGTTGGATTCTTGTGGAGATTTGTGAGAGAAATGTCGTTATTTCACGTTTCTTTTGCAGTTGGATTCTTGTGGAGATTTGTGAGAGAAATGTCGTTATTTCACGTTTCTTTTTCAGTTGGATTCTTGTGGAGATTTGTGAGAGAAATGTCGTTATTTCACGTTTCTTTTGCAGTTGGATTCTTGTGGAGATTTGTGAGAGAAATGTCGTTATTTCACGTTTCTTTTGCAGTTGGATTCTTGTGGAGATTTGTGAGAGAAATGTCGTTATTTCACGTTTCTTTTTCAGTTGGATTCTTGTGGAGATTTGTGAGAGAAATGTCGTTATTTCACGTTTCTTTTGCAGTTGGATTCTTGTGGAGATTTGTGAGAGAAATGTCGTTATTTCACGTTTCTTTTTCAGTTGGATTCTTGTGGAGATTTGTGAGAGAAATGTCGTTATTTCACGTTTCTTTTTCAGTTGGATTCTTGTGAAGATTTGTGAGAGAAATGTCGTTATTTCACGTTTCTTTTGCAGTTGGATTCTTGTGGAGATTTGTGAGAGAAATGTCGTTATTTCACGTTTCTTTTGCAGTTGGATTCTTGTGGAGATTTGTGAGAGAAATGTCGTTATTTCACGTTTCTTTTGCAGTTGGATTCTTGTGGAGATTTGTGAGAGAAATGTCGTTATTTCACGTTTCTTTTGCAGTTGGATTCTTGTGGAGATTTGTGAGAGAAATGTCGTTATTTCACGTTTGTTTTTCAGTTGGATTCTTGTGGAGATTTGTGAGAGAAATGTCGTTATTTCACGTTTCTTTTGCAGTTGGATTCTTGTGGAGATTTGTGAGAGAAATGTCGTTATTTCACGTTTGTTTTTCAGTTGGATTCTTGTGGAGATTTGTGAGAGAAATGTCGTTATTTCACGTTTGTTTTTCAGTTGGATTCTTGTGGAGATTTGTGAGAGAAATGTCGTTATTTCACGTTTGTTTTTCAGTTGGATTCTTGTGGAGATTTGTGAGAGAAATGTCGTTATTTCACGTTTCTTTTGCAGTTGGATTCTTGTGGAGATTTGTGAGAGAAATGTCGTTATTTCACGTTTGTTTTTCAGTTGGATTCTTGTGGAGATTTGTGAGAGAAATGTCGTTATTTCACGTTTGTTTTTCAGTTGGATTCTTGTGGAGATTTGTGAGAGAAATGTCGTTATTTCACGTTTCTTTTTCAGTTGGATTCTTGTGGAGATTTGTGAGAGAAATGTCGTTATTTCACGTTTCTTTTGCAGTTGGATTCTTGTGGAGATTTGTGAGAGAAATGTCGTTATTTCACGTTTGTTTTTCAGTTGGATTCTTGTGGAGATTTGTGAGAGAAATGTCGTTATTTCACGTTTTTTTCAGTTGGATTCTTGTGGAGATTTGTGAGAGAAATGTCGTTATTTCACGTTTCTTTTTCAGTTGGATTCTTGTGGAGATTTGTGAGAGAAATGTCGTTATTTCACGTTTGTTTTTCAGTTGGATTCTTGTGGAGATTTGTGAGAGAAATGTCGTTATTTCACGTTTGTTTTTCAGTTGGATTCTTGTGGAGATTTGTGAGAGAAATGTCGTTATTTCACGTTTCTTTTTCAGTTGGATTCTTGTGGAGATTTGTGAGAGAAATGTCGTTATTTCACGTTTCTTTTGCAGTTGGATTCTTGTGGAGATTTGTGCGAGAAATGTCGTTATTTCACGTTTCTTTTGCAGTTGGATTCTTGTGGAGATTTGTGAGAGAAATGTCGTTATTTCACGTTTCTTTTGCAGTTGGATTCTTGTGGAGATTTGTGAGAGAAATGTCGTTATTTCACATTTCTTTTGCAGTTGGATTCTTGTGGAGATTTGTGAGAGAAATGTCGTTATTTCACGTTTGTTTTTCAGTTGGATTCTTGTGGAGATTTGTGAGAGAAATGTCGTTATTTCACGTTTGTTTTTCAGTTGGATTCTTGTGGAGATTTGTGAGAGAAATGTCGGCCGTCAACAGTCGACCGACTCTTGACAACGGAACTCAAACAGAGTCATCGCGACTTCCAGTCACTTCCATCGGTCGGATCTTACTTCTTCTTCACTCTTCATTCGTTCATTTATAAATATAATTCTCATTTACATAACTCTCATTTACATAATTCTCATTTATATAATTCTCATTTATATAATTCTCATTTATATAATTCTCATTTATATAGCTCTCATTTATATAGTGCCTCTCTTCTGCTCAGAGACGTCATTTCCATCTTCTGACAAAATACTATTTTACTTACTTAAATTATTTACTAATTATCTCTTTTGCTGTTGTCATAATTAATGTCGAGTTAGCAATGAAGCTTCAAATCTCAGCGACAGCAGAAATCTGGTTCTGCCCCTTCTTCACCCATTAATAGCAAAATGAGGAAAAATGAATGTTGTGACCATGCACTATCAGCCGGTAAAATTAGACATTGAGGAAGATGATTGGCCACATGCACTCATATGCCAAGACTAAGAAACTGAAGGCATGAACACTTTACTTACCTGTCGTTTAATCTCAATGCTTACCTGTTGTTGTTGTTGTTGTTGTTGTGTAGAGGAGGAGTTTCGGAAGGTGGATGCGTACTATTCGAGTCTCGAAGGCGATGGAGCGTCGCGAGTCGCTTCTATTGAGGAGCGAATTCTGTCGTACCAGAGACTCGTTGAGGAGAGGAGTCGATCTGAACTGCAGATGGCGGTTAGCAACATCTGTCATGACCTCTGACCTTACGTACGACAGTGCCGCTGTCCATCATGCGGTGCACTGACTGATTTTTTGTGACCCACACAAGATTCATAAATATTGTGTAAAACTGAAGTAATAGACAATGTTATTGTTTTCGTTTATTTTTATTTTATATGACCAAAATGTTTAGAAAGCGCTTCTCTCAGCAAATGCCTTTCAGAAGTGCTCCCAGCGCTATTGACCCTGAGTGAAAAGGCAGGATACGGGACTAGAGAAAGATGAAGTAAGACTATCTGAGAGAAAGGCGAAGGTCCATTCCTTAGAGAGGGAAGTATGGGGATAATGGGGCACAGCATCTGAATTGAGCCATGGCCGTTCTGACGTGGGCAACAAAAACAATGGACGACTTTCAATGCAATTGTTGTTGTTTTTGTTGTTGTTGTTAATTCGTTCATCATCTGACAATGTGAACACAACAATCCAGTTACTCTGATGCATTTTCATTACGATTATTCACTGAGCAAATCCTTCACACATGAATTTGTTTCATTTTTATTGAAGTTTTGTCTTTTTTATTGAATTTTTTCATTTTTATTGAATTTCTTCGACTTCTTTCTCGTGCAGATCGCGAGATTCAAAGACAACGAATTATCTCGACTTCGAATCGAAGAACGAGAAAGGAGTCGACAGGAGATCGAGAAGTCAAGACGAGAAGTGAGCGACGATTCTCTCATTAGACAACTCTCTTAAATTCGATGATGCCCAGCGACAAACTGTCTTTATACAAATTGTCCATTTAATGACATACCATAACTGTCTTTAACATACAAATTGTCCATTTAATGACATACCATAACTGTCTTTATACAAATTGCCCATTTAATGACATACCATAACTGTCTTTAACATACAAATTGTCCATTTAATGACATACCATAACTGTCTTCCGTGTTGCAACTGGACCATCTTCGCGAAAGTACAGTCTCCCATTTTAAAAGTTTTTACTGCAACCAATAGGTTGCGAAACATTTCCAGTTCTTCTTTAATGATACCGTACTTGTTTTTAGATCTCTTGGAGACTCTGAGTATTTGTGCCTTCCTTAAAATTCCCTGTAAAGGTTTTCAGATTCGCGCTAACCTACATACGTACATACACATTGTACAATGTACATTGTACATGCCTGTTGACTCGTATAGTCCTATTTCCCATTCGAATCTGAACATCAGTCAGCACAGCTTCTGTCTATTTCTCTGTGTTTCTGTCTGTCTGTCTCTGTCTGTCTTTCTGTCTCTGCTATTAGTGAAATAATGCAAACTATCTGCTGGATCCGTGTGAGTAAATAAGTGACTTGGTTGATTTCGTTTCATGATGTGATGTCCTTATTTCATGATCATGTGATGTCTTTTATTTCATGATCATGTGATGTCTTTTATGTCATGATCATGTGATGTCATTTATTTCATGGTCATGTGATGTCTTTTATGTCATGATCACGTGATGTCTTTTATTTCATCATCATGTGATGTCATTTATTTCATGGTCATGTGATGTCTTTTTATGTCATGATCATGTGATGTCTTTTATGTCATGATCATGTGCTGTCTTTTATTTCATCATCATGTGATGTCTTTTATGTCATGATCATGTGATGTCTTTTATTTCATGATCATGTGATGTCTTTTATTTCATCATCATCATGTGATGTCTTTTATTTCATCATCATCATGTGATGTCTTTTATTTCATCATCATGTGATGTCTTTTTTATTTCATCATCATCATGTGATGTCTTTTATTTCATCATCATGTGATGTCTTTTATTTCATCATCATCATGTGATGTCTTTTATTTCATCATCATCATGTGATGTCTTTTATTTCATCATCATCATGTGATGTCTTTTATTTCATCATCATGTGATGTCTTTTTTATTTCATCATCATCATGTGATGTCTTTTATTTCATCATCATCATGTGATGTCTTTTATTTCATCATCATCATGTGATGTCTTTTATTTCATCATCATCATGTGATGTCTTTTATTTCATCATCATCATGTGATGTCTTTTATTTCATCATCATCATGTGATGTCTTTTATTTCATCATCATCATGTGATGTCTTTTATTTCATCATCATCATGTGATGTCTTTTATTTCATCATCATCATGTGATGTCTTTTATTTCATCATCATCATGTGATGTCTTTTTATGTCATCATCATGTGATGTCTTTTATTTCATCATCATCATGTGATGTCTTTTATGTCATCATCATGTGATGTCTTTTATTTCATCATCATGTGATGTCTTTTATCTCATGATCATGTGATGTCTTTTATTTCATGATCGATCATGTGATGTCTTTTATTTCATCATCATGTGTCATATTTTTAGATGGATTCAACGTATCGCGTTAAGCATGATGCTCTCGTCGAACGCGAAAGAAACTTTGCAGAACGAATGCAGAAGCAGAACGAGGTTAATTCATGCAATACATCCATTCCTTCCTCTTCGTTTGACTTACTTACTTAGATCGTGGAGCATAATAAATACATAAAAATAATAATAATAATATTTTTAAAATTTAAAATTACACGAACGCAGGATGATGATGATGATGATAATAATAATAATAATAATAATAATAATAATAATAATAATAATATAACTGGTTTTTAAACAAGTAGCTAGTAATAAAGTCCCTGAGGGATCCTAAATACCTCGGGGACTGGAAGCGCTTCTGTGTGTATTACCTTGAAGGTAATAAAAGGTCAATAATAATAATAAAATAATAATTTATAATAATAATTGTAATTGCAATTCTTTACTCGAGGTAGAAATCCATGCCTCAGGAACAAAGAAATTATGTTGGGGAGAAATTAGACCTCGTTTCAGGTTTTCCCAATCATCGGGAAATGTGCCAACAACAATTATTGTTATTATTACTATTATTGTTGTTATTGTTTTTATAATAATAAATAATAATCTTTTCTTTAATGAAATGCCTGCAAGACGCACTGCGCTTTACATTTTCAAGTTATGCTGTAATCTTAATTAAACTTAACTACCAACTGAGCAGACAGCTTTGCAATTACACGGTGCTAATATAGCAGCCTACAAAGCATGTCCGCCCAATGGGGGATCGAACCTGCTACCTCTCGCACTCTTGGCCAGCGTGTTAACCATTGCTCTACCGCAGCACTTCTCAAGAATCTTGGTGGTCTTGTCATTCTTGAGATGAGAAAATTGAAATGTGTTTGTCTCATAGATTGGATAAATTTCTCTTCATCGCAACCTTCGAAGTTATCATTAGTTTTCTGTTTTTAAATCTTGTATCTTTATTTATCCAATGAACTCATTCTAATCAGTTGCTTGCGGTGTGTGAACTGCGTCTTGAATACAGATGAATATAATAATAATAATAATAAGAATTTGGTTCACATTCATCTTCGTTTTCATTTAATCCTGACGCTGAGCAGTGCTGCTGCTGTAGGACACCAGACAGTTGATTAATTACTTAAATGGCTCTTTAGAAGATTTGCAATTATCGATAAAATTATGATTTCCTTCAACTTCATTATTAGTCTTCAACAAAACCCACCTGAGCAGCTGCTCTGGCTCCTCTCTCTGTGTGGTCTCTCTGGCAACCATACATGCAAATCTTACTTTCGCAATCTCTTGACGATGTCAAAGGCAGACGCAGCTCGTATCTCTCACGAATGAGATATTGATTGAATGAATGATTGATTGATTGAATGATTGATTGATTGATTGATTGAGATGCTCTGCTCTAAACTTTCGAGTCGTAAACCTACATTTTGATTTTAATCGATTGCGATTAACCATAAAACGATGATCGAGCAAGTTTGTTTTATTTGTATTATTACTACTTTTTGTTTAATTGTTACTATTATCAGAATGATTTATTAATGTTATTTTAATGGTTTCGTCGTATTCAAGAGCATAGCATCTGTTCAGAGGTATTTTCACAATATTTACAGCTGAGAGGTAGGGAGGAAGAGACAAGTGGAGAGAGACAGACAAGTGGAGAGAGAGACAGACACAGACAAAGAGAGAGAGACACACACACACAGAGATGGGGAGAGGAAGAGTGAAATTGTGGCTTAGTTTTTGTTATTTCCATGTTTTCTCTCATCTCGTTTGTTTTTCTATTTCTGCAGATGATTGAAAAAGAGAATTTTGCCCAGCGGCAAACGATCCTTGAGGAGATGGGATCAGTGAAGCAGAGAGAAGCACAGCTGCGGAGGCAGGATGAAATCAGCAATAGGTAACATCACCTGTATTTCATCATACAACGGTACAAGTTTATCCTAGTTCCTGGTGGTGGTGACGGTGGCATTAGTGAAGATATGAATGATGATTTTGCTGCAATTGAGTTGGTATAATTTTGTCTAATGTTCCTCAATAATTATTGTGGCACGACCTCGCGAGGTTTCGTTTGCTAGTAAACAGACGTTGAATAGAATGAGTTTGCACGCCAGTTTATAGGACTCGACTGTTGTAGCCCGATCATTTCATTGGTCATCATTTTCATAGAAATTGATATTATGTGTAATACTTTGTGTTTGTCTTGTAGAGAGAGACATTTAGCTGAGGAGAAGCTGAAGTCTTTGGAGGAACTGGCGCGAAGGAGAGAAGACAGCGCCAGACGAATGGAGCTGGAGCTCGACCAGAGAATTCGGATAGAGGTGGAAAAGTAAGAAATCAGGATTCTTATTATTAACTTCGATGTTATTAAGAATTCATTTGTCTGAAAGTCTTAACATTCATTTATCTCTTTCAACTTGCTTCTGTTCTGTTCATTTTGTATCTCATATAATTATTTCATATAATTTATTTCATATAATTATTTCATATAATTATGTCAGATGTCAATGGCACAGAGCTCTACAGAGACAATTGTCTTCCAACTGTGGCTAAGGACAATACTTAAAATTATTCCAAAGTTAATATCCAGTTAATACCCTGAATAACTATTCAATGAGGTTATCTCGTCTTTCTTTTTCATCATCTCTTAAACTAGAAATCTTCTTTTCAAAATGTTCTTCTGACACAACGGCGCAATAGAAGTTGCTAATTACATAATTACAATTACTGTTTAGTTCCAAGGACATCTTAAGTTCAGCCATCTTTGCTGCATGTCATGGCTTTGAATACAATGCAAGGAGCAGTCAAATCTGTCTCTTTATGGCCATTGTTGTGGGTCTATTGATGTTGTCAGTCTATTGATGTGGGTCTATTGATGTTGTCAGTCTATTGATGTTGTGGGTCTATTGATGTTGTCAGTCTATTGATGTTGTGGGTCTATTGATGTTGTGGGTCTATTGATGTTGTCAGTCTATTGATGTTGTGGGTCTATTGATGTTGTGGGTCTATTGTTGTTGTGGGTCAATGATAATATGTGAAAATTGTGATGAAGATCCAGTTTCTGTAGTTGTTGTTGTTGTTGTTGTTGTTGTTGTTGTTGTCAGGTTCAAATTGGAAGAGCAGGCGCGGTTCATCGAACGACTCAGGAATCTGGAGTTCAGAGAGGAAAAGGTCAAAGGTCAAGTATGCTTATTTATTGTTGCACTTGCAATAACATTTGATTTATTTAGCACATTTTCACGTTTGTTGATTCACCGTAGGATTTCTGATGCTCCAGATGGTTTGTTCAGATTGCATCTTTTTTGGCAGATGAGTTTTTGCTTTAATTACTCTTTTGATTTTTCTTCTATTTTATTCAATTTTCTTATCATGATCTGATTTGACACTTTTATCTGAACCTCATTCATTGGATGTGACATTTTGTCTTCTCTTTTCTTGAACTGTGGCGCCTCAGAGTAGGTATTAATGAACGTTATTTAAATACTCTAAACGAAATAATGAATGAATGGCTGATTTAATGATTTTCAGATGGGATACAATTTGAGTTTGGACAGATAATTAGCATTTTCATGCTTAAACTGGCTGGATCACTGATGGCATCTTTTCGATATTCAGTTTAAATTATGTTTCTTGGTCATAATTTTGTCCAGATAACGAGAGACGATTGAACGAAGAATTGCAGGAAATAACTCATCTCAAAGTCGATGTTCGAGATAAACGTGGAAAAGTTTGTGAACTGGAGGTAGACGATTTCTGATCTGAATGTTTACTTGAATGATTAGATCGACGATTTCTGATCTGAATGTTTACTTGAATGATTAGATCGACGATTTCTGATCTGAATGTTTACTTGAATGATTAGATCGTCTGTCGTCTCTGTGAATCCAAACATTTCTTAAATGATTTATTAAACATAGATCAAAGATGTAGTGTTTCTGTATCTGTCTCTTTCTATATCTTCTCAGCTCTTTCTGTTTGTCAATATGAACATGCATAACTCATATTATAAGACACACACGTATCATACATCTGTTTGTCTGTTTGTCTGTCTGAGTTTCTGAATGCTCCTTAGATATAAAGTATAAACAACTGAACTTATGTTGTATTACGTGACGCTTGTCCAGTAGATGAGTGTGTTGGATGATTAGATGAGTGTGTGTTGGATGATTAGATGAGTGTGTGTTGGATGATTAGATGAGTGTGTGTGTTGGATGATTAGATGAGTGTGTGTTGGATGATTAGATGAGTGTGTGTTTGATGATAAGGAGAGTGAACATGTGGTTGATCTTTCTATTGTGTTGTTGTTTTAGGCTGAATTGATTCGTGTTAAGCATGACTTGATTGGAGCGCAGAAGCAAAACGAATTATTCAGTGAAAGATCTCGAGAGGTAATCCTCCTCCTCTTCCTCCTCCTCCTTCTCCTCCTCCTCCTCCTCCTCCTCCATCGCAGTTGATCAGTTGTATTTACGAAGGCTGTCTGTTCTGCTAGTAGTTAGGATTGTTGTTAATTAACCCCTTCGCTGCGACAGCTTTTTAATCCCGTGTGCGGCATGATAATATATATTATATATACAAAATACTAAAAATTCTACCTATGTTTATTGTTAGGCCTACAAACTTGTTTGGGATGCACATGGAAATAATTGGACACGGATCGACCTTGAACCCGGACTGACCTGACCTTGAGATTGACCTTATGACCTCAAAGGCTGACATAATTATAGTGAATAATTATATTTCTTACTGTGCTGGGCGATAACGATTACATCTAGCGTGCGCATTAAACGCCGACATCAATACATGTACTTGCTGTGGAACCCGGCGTAGTACGGTAAATTTCGATATGCTTCTCGATTTTATACCCCCCCACTTCGCCCCTCATCTCGCCTTACCCCACAACCTGTCCCACCTCACCACCATTTTGCCAAAACCGTCCCCAACCATCCTCACCTCATCCAGGGCAAGTTTCGGATATTCGTTTCTGTTGTAGCCTACGGTAAAAAATTTCTCGATTTCGCAGCTATGGATCTGAAACCTTGTCCCTGGATAGAAAGCCACCAAAGGGTGGGATTGGCCAATCCCCTCACCATGGGGGTGGTGAGGGCGAAACCCCCCATCTTGGACGAGTAATAACCGAAATTTACCGTGCAAAGCAGGATACCGCAGACGAATAATTCACCAAAGACAAGTTTGCTCGGAGTGCTTGGGTCGGATTGGTGATGGGGTGGGAGTAAGATAATGGAGCGGGGTGGGGTCCAGATGGGGGGAGCGGCAAAAAACCGAAATTTACCGTAAAACGCATGGTGCCACAGGCGAATAACCGAAATTTGCATCAGAGAAGTGGCGATGGTTGCCATTGGATGGGATGAGTTTTGGGCGGATTGGGGGTGGGGTGAGGCAGATTTTGGGATGGGGCAAGTTGGGGGGGGGGGGAGAAATCGAGATTTTTTACCGTAGGCTACAACACAGACGAATATCCGAAACTTGCCCTGGATGAGGTGAGGATGGTTGGGGACGGTTTTGGTAAAATGGTGGTGAGGTGGGGCAGGTTGTGGGGTAAGGCGAGATGAGGGGCGAAGTGGGGGAGGGGTATAAAATCGAGAAGCATATCGAAATTTACCGTACAACGCCGGGTTCCACAGCAAGTACATGTATTGATGTCAGCGTCTAATGCGCACGCTAGATGTAATCGTTATCGCCCAGCACAGTAAGAAATATAATTATTCACTATAATTATGTCAGCCTTTGAGGTCATAAGGTCAATCTCAGGGTCAGGTCAGTCCGGGTTCAAGGTCGATCCGTGTCAAATTATTTCCATGTGCATCCCAAACAAGTTTGTAGGCCTAACAATAAACATAGGTAGAATTTTTAGTATTTTGTATATATAATATATCTCAAAGCATTGCATGACGTACTCGTACTCGTCACCCGCGTATAGCGTATACATTTCAATGACGTACCCGTACTCGTCATTCGCACCGAAGGGGTTAAGATTCTTTCATGTAATCATAATTAATGTGTTTTTCAGAATCGATTCAATAAAAAAGAGATTAATTTGAAAACATTCAGTCAACTGACCGGAAAAAGAAACATTTCATAGTCATCAAAATATTCTTTTTATATATATTTTTTATGTATTTTTTACATTTATTATCATATACTGAAGGTGCGAGTTAATATCATGATTCCTTATGAACTTAAATGCTCTGCAGAATTTAATCGTTAAAATATGATTGAAAAAGTGACGCAGTGTTATTTGGGAAAACGATGTAATATTAATATTATAAGCAGACTTTTCAATAGTCAAACACAATATTTATACAGTTTTAAAGCTGATGCTTAACAGGTTTGAAATTGCAGCAATCATTAAAACTGTCGCAAGTCTTGTGTGTGTTGCACTGGATTTGGTGGATTGGTTAGTGCGCTGAGCTATAAGTTGACAGGTTGAGGTTCAAATCCTATATCAGGGCAGAAATTAGGTTAAAGAATATAATATGCTTCACCTGCACCCACTATGCACCCAACTCAGCTATAATGAATACATTGACTGTAATGAATACATTGACTGTAATGAATACATTGACTGTAATGAATACATTGACTGTAATGAATACATTGACTGTAATGAATGCATTGACTGTATTGAATGCATTGACTGTAATGAATAATACATTGACTGTAATGAATGCATTGACTATAATGAATACATTGACTGTAATGAATACATTGACTGTAATGAATACATTGACTGTAATGAATACATTGACTGTAATGAATACATTGACTGTAATGAATACATTGACTGTAATGAATACATTGACTGTAATGAATACATTGACTGTAATGAATACATTGACTGTAATGAATACATTGACTGTAATGAATACATTGACTGTAATGAATGCATTGACTGTAATGAATACATTGAATGTAATGAATACATTGACTGTAATGAATATACATTGACTGTAATGAATACATTGACTGTAATGAATACATTGACTGTAATGAATACATTGACTGTAATGAATACATTGACTGTAATGAGTACATTGACTGTAATGAATACATTGACTGTAATGAATACATTGACTGTAATGAATATACATTGACTGTAATGAATACATTGACTGTAATGAATACATTGACTGCAATAAATACATTGACTGTAATGAATACATTGAATGTAATGAATAAATTGACTGTAATGAATATACATTGACTGTAATGAATACATTGACTGTAATGAATACATTGACTGTAATGAATACATTGACTGTAATGAATACATTGACTGTAATGAGTACATTGACTGTAATGAATACATTGACTGTAATGAATACATTGACTGTAATGAATATACATTGACTGTAATGAATACATTGACTGTAATGAATACATTGACTGCAATAAATACATTGACTGTAATGAATATACATTGACTGTAATGAGTACATTGACTGTAATGAATACATTGACTGTAATAAATACATTGACTGTAATGAGTACATTGACTGTAATTAATACATTGACTGTAATGAATACATTGACTGTAATGAATACATTGACTGCAATGAATACATTGACTGTAATGAATATACATTGACTGTAATCAGTACATTGACTGTAATGAGTACTTTGACTGTAATGAATATACATTGACTGTAAAGAATACATTGAACGTAACGAATACATTGACTGTAATGAGTACATTGACTGTAATGAATACATTGACTGTAATGAATACATTGGCTGTAATGAGTACATTGACTGTAATGAGTACATTGACTGTAATGAGTACATTGACTGTAATGAGTACATTGACTGTAATGAATACATTGACTGTAATGAGTACATTGACTGTAATGAATACATTGACTGTAATGAATACATTGACTGTAATGAATACATTGACTGTAATGAAAATACATTGACTGTAATGAAAATACATTGACTGTAATGAATACATTGACTGTAATGAATACATTGACTGTAATGAATACATTGACTGCAATGAATACATTGACTGTAATGAATATACATTGACTGTAATGAATATACTCTGACTGTAATGAAAATACATTGACTGTAATGAGTACATTGACTGTAATGAGTACATTGACTGTAATGAATGCATTGACTGTAATGAATACATTGACTGTAATGAATACATTGACTGTAATGAATACATTGACTGTAATGAATACATTGACTGTAATGAATACATTGACTGTAATGAATACATTGACTGTAATGAATGCATTGACTGTAATGAATACATTGACTGTAATGAATACATTGACTGTAATGAATACATTGACTGTAATGAATACATTGACTGTAATGAATACATTGACTGTAATGAATACATTGACTGTAATGAATACATTGACTGTAATGAATACATTGACTGTAATGAATATACATTGACTGTAATGAATACATTGACTGTAATGAATACATTGACTGTAATGAATACATTGACTGTAATGAATACATTGACTGTAATGAATACATTGACTGTAATGAGTACATTGACTGTAATGAATACATTGACTGTAATGAATACATTGACTGTAATGAATATACATTGACTGTAATGAATACATTGACTGTAATGAATACATTGACTGTAATGAATACATTGACTGCAATGAATACATTGACTGTAATGAATATACATTGACTGTAATGAGTACATTGACTGTAATGAATACATTGACTGTAATGAGTACATTGACTGTAATGAGTACATTGACTGTAATGAATATACATTGACTGTAATGAGTACATTGACTGTAATGAGTACATTGACTGTAATGAGTACATTGACTGTAATGAGTACATTGACTGTAATGAGTACATTGACTGTAATGAGTACATTGACTGTAATGAATACATTGACTGTAATGAATACATTGACTGTAATTAATACATTGACTGTAATGAATACATTGACTGTAATGAATACATTGACTGTAATGAATACATTGACTGTAATGAAAATACATTGACTGTAATGAGTACATTGACTGTAATGAGTACATTGACTGTAATGAATACATTGACTGTAATGAATACATTGACTGTAATGAATACATTGACTGTAATGAAAATACATTGACTGTAATGAATACATTGACTGTAATGAGTACATTGACTGTAATGAATACATTGACTGTAATGAGTACATTGACTGTAATGAATACTTTGACTGTAATGAAAATACATTGACTGTAATGAATACATTGACTGTATTGAATACATTGACTGTAATGAATACATTGACTATGATGAATACATTGACTGTAATGAATACATTGACTGTAATGAATACATTGACTGTAATGAATACATTGACTGTAATGAATACATTGACTGTAATGAATACATTGACTGTAATGAATACATTGACTGTAATGAGTACATTGACTGTATTGATAACATTGACCTTAATGAATATACATTGACTGTAATGAATATACATTGACTGTAATGAATACATTGACTGTAATGAATACATTGACTGTAATGAATACATTGACTGTAATGAATACATTGACTGCAATGAATACATTGACTGTAATGAATACATTGACTGTAATGAATACATTGACTGTAATGAGTACATTGACTGTAATGAATACATTGACTGTAATAAATACATTGACTGTAATGAATACATTGACTGTAATTAATACATTGACTGTAATGAATACATTGACTGTAATGAATACATTGACTGTATTGAATACATTGACTGTAATGAATACATTGACTGTAATAAATACATTGACTGTATTGAGTACATTGAATGTAATGAATACATTGACTGTAATGAATACATTGACTGTAATGAATACATTGACTGTAATGAAAATACATTGACTGTAATGAGTACATTGACTGTAATGAGTACATTGACTGTAATGAATACATTGACTGTAATGAATACACTGACTGTAATGAATACATTGACTGTAATGAATACATTGACTGTAATGAATGCATTGACTGTAATGAATGCATTGACTGTAATGAATGCATTGACTGTAATGAATACATTGACTGTAATGAATGCATTGACTGTAATGAATGCATTGACTGTAATGAATGCATTGACTGTAATGAATGCATTGACTGTAATGAATACATTGACTGTAATGAATGCATTGACTGTAATGAATGCATTGACTGTAATGAATACATTGACTGTAATGAGTACATTGACTGTAATGAATACATTGACTGTAATGAATACATTGACTGTAATGAATATACATTGACTGTAATGAATACAGTGACTGTAATGAATACACTGACTGTAATGAATACATTGACTGTAATGAATACATTGACTGTAATGAATGCATTGACTGCAATGAATACATTGACTGTAATGAATACATTGACTGTAATGAATACATTGACTGTAATGAATAATACATTGACTGTAATGAATACATTGACTGTTCACTGTTGAACGTTGAAAGATGAGATGGCGAGGGAGAAGACTGCTGGCCATGTGATTGCTGATAATGCATGTTATAATGCATGTTATAATGCATGCTGATAATGCATGTTATAATGCATGCTGATAATGCATGCTGATAATGCATGCTGATAATGCATGGTGATAATGCATGTGATAATGCATGCTGATAATGCATGCTGATAATGCATGCTGATAATGCATGTGATAATGCATGTGATAATGCATGTGATAATGCATGTGATACTGCATGTGATAATGCATGTTATAATGCATGTTATAATGCATGTTATAATGCATGTGATAATGCATGCTGATAATGCATGTTATAATGCATGTTATAATGCATGTGATAATGCATGTGATAATGCATGTGATAATGCATGTTATAATGCATGCTGATAATGCATGTGATAATGCATGTGATAATGCATGTGATAATGCATGTGATAATGCATGCTGATTGCTGAGACCAAGAAAATGAAGGCGCCAACACTTCATTGACCCATGGCTGGTTCAGGTGGGGAGGGGGTCAGCTGCTCCTCTTCTTTTCTTCTGCAGTTTCTAGTAAATATATTAATCTACGTCGTCTTGTATTTAGTTTTCGATGTGAGGAGTGAATCGATTGATTGAGTTTGGTTTCTGAATTCTGTCTTAAATTGCAGATGGCAGATTATCAGATTCTGAAGGAAGACAATGCAGTGCTTAGAAGAGAACTGGACAATGCAAAGACGTAAGCAGACGACACACGCACAGACACACACATACAGACACACACAGACACACATGCAGACACAACAGTCACAGGCTTGCATATCAACACAGATGTATATAAATGCAGACACATAAATAATACCAGCTCAAAAAAACATACACAATGACACAGGTCTTTATTAGAATGGAATCATATATAGGTATAGGGCTTAAAGTGTGGCAGGACAGTCATGGACACTTCTTTTCAAATCTCTATGCCGTCCTGCCACTTATTTGGCCAGCACACCTGAAAATGTGTAAGGCGTTCTGGCACTTCTTTTGGAAAGGCAAGGGGCGTCCAGGCACTTCTTTTTTACACTTTTAGCACTGGATAGGTCCTTTTTGGAATGCATTCGCTCCATCTGTTCGCTCTACATTTCTGTCTAGCAGATTCTCTTTTTCCTTTTCTTTTCTCAAAACCAGCTTATTCTTGTGGGGCCATGTGCACTGGGAGTGCTTCTTAATGGTTCTGCCTACTAAATGCGCTTCATAAATGCTCAAATATAACACAAGCACAATACACGCATTCACACACAATATATTGCAGTTGCTGGGAGCTTATATGTAAGTATTTCAATCAATTGTTGTTTCGTCTGTTCTTGAGAAATTTATTATTTGTTGGGAGATGGATTTCTATCAAACTGATTTTCATCTTTCATTCTTCATGTCTTTCCAAAATGTCTTTTTCACTATATTTTTTGTGCTGCACGTGTTTCCGCGGATGAAGATATTACGTTCGTTCGTTCGTTCATTCTGTACATCTTTCTTTCTCTCTTTCAGGCAGATTTCAGAGCTGAAGAGAGACGTTATGGTTGAACGACAGAGTGAGTTTAGAAACGATTTGAGTTGATCCATTCACAATGCATGAGATTATTCTTTCATTTCACTTTATGACAATTTGTATAGCTTCATCAATGTCAAACTACTTCTAAGATTATTTACAATATATCAATTATTATCAGTGCAAGAATTATTAGCTTCACATTCCAGTTCAGTGTATTTGAGACAATACAAAGTCTGTGTATGATGTTGATGTTGCCTTCATTTAGAATATTGTACACAGTACCATCACAAGATAATGAGACATATGATTGTGCACTGGGTAATTGTTGCATGACCTTCATCACAACGTCTCTCTATGTCTCTCTCTGTCTCCGTCTTTTCTTAGAACACGAGGATCTGTTGCGTGAGATGGGTCACGTCGCGTCAAGGCCGACACCAGAGGTCGGTCTTCTACGCAAGCAGATCGACCAGCTCCAGTTGTCAGTGCGCACGGAAAGATCGCTTGGAGATCAGATGAAGATGCAGCTCGAACAGAGACTCGAAACAGAGGTTTCGCTCGTTTCAACTTCGCCATTCATTCGTTCATTCAATCATCAACGTTTCTTCATTGTGTTTTGTTTGGGAAGGAAGATTTTACTAAGGGATTTACCGATTTTATGTAAGAAGTCTTGCAAAAGAGATTTTATGTAGAAAACTTTTTGTAAGAGACTTTGTGTAGCAGATTTTGAAAAAAATGTACATAGCAGATCTAATGTGAGATATTTTGCAGGATATATTTTATTTTTGGCAAGAGACTTTTTATGACTTTGCGAAAAGTTTCATAAGAGATTACATAATAGATGTAATAGAAATTTTGTGTAGGAGATATTAGTAAAAGAATTTATA
Source organism: Lumbricus rubellus (assembly GCA_945859605.1). Taxonomy (NCBI): domain Eukaryota; kingdom Metazoa; phylum Annelida; class Clitellata; order Crassiclitellata; family Lumbricidae; genus Lumbricus; species Lumbricus rubellus. The sequence continues at coordinate 622,949 of OX243812.1, read as the reverse complement.
TCAGTGATTTCATTTGCAGATTTTGCATGAGAGATTTTGCACTAGAGATAATATGACGTAAAGTTGTCTTAGTTCTGATTTTATCTTCAAAAGCAAGCAGCTTACACAGAAAGTCGTAGGTTTATTGAGGATGACGACGAGATATAGAGCAGGACCTCTTTATTAGCATCTGTCTGGTCTTCATTTTAGACATTACTGCAGTGTCATTTGCAGAAGGAAATTATTAATTTTAATGTTAGTGATTTTTTCAACATGATTTGTATGTACAGACAATTATAGTTATTGACATTTATTGCACTGGTGTCTGATGCACCAGACATCAACTGATGGCTTTTAAAAAGCAGGTCAACATCGAGAAGGTGAGTCCGCAAGGCAGTTGACCTGGGATGAATTAAGTTGACCTCAGATGTGCAGATGATTTGTGATTGCATTCAGTTTGTAGTTGAGTTGAGCATAAATTCTGTTGTTGCCATCTTTCTTTCAGGTCGATCGCAATAAACAGCTGCTAACAAAGTTCCAGGAACAATCGTGGAGACAGAAGGAGATCAATTGGCAGACGCAGGATCTAAGACAACAGCTGATTGATCGAGAACAAGGTCATCATCATCGTTTCCGTCTCATGTCTCTCCTCTTATCATCTCACATCCATCCATCTTTGCTTCTACTTGGATGGGGTGGGGTGGGGACGAGGACTTTGGAGAGGGAGCATGTGGGATTGGTGCAGTTTTGATTGGAACCATCTGGGGAGGAAGAAGTATTTTGATTGGAATTATTTGGAAGGAACATTTTGCGTTGGGATCATTTGCAGAGATCCGTTTGAAGTGGAATGATTAGTTTATTGCTGAACTTTATATAATTGTTGTAAGGATTACTGTCTAGTTTGGATGCTTAAAATAGGCTTATTATAGTTTTACCAGTTTTGCTGTTGGAGGGGGAGGTGTGGCAATCAAGAGGAGGAACTTTGTTAAGAAATGAATTCGTTTTATGTTAATCGTTGATCTCCTATTGATGTATTGTTGACCTGTTAATCATTGATCTCCTATTGATGTATTGTTGACCTGTTAATCATTGATCTCCTATTGATGTATTGTTGACCTGTTAATCATTGATCTCCTATTGATGTATTGTTGACCTGTTAATCATTGATCTCCTATTGATGTATTGTTGACCTGATTTCTTGTTTTATTCGTCAATACGATGCACTGCTGATCGTAATTGATTTGATTTTAAACTCATTTGTACAAAACACCTTTTCATCATCGACTGCATACAATAATTATGACAATGATACAAGCCATATTATTATTGTTAATTTTTATTGTTATGTTTTGTGTTTGTTTACAGCATTTGGTATGAAGCCGTCTGATATGATGAGCAGGTTGGTACAAATATATCTGCTATTTGGTTGCTATGGAAATACCATTCCGTATCCGGGTCGACATTTATCTGGCGCCTCAACATGTATTGTATTGATTTGTATAAGACAACTACAGCAAAGCAATGTTCATCTTCGCCGAAGAATTCCTTCACTAATTCCCTTTCGATCCTCTGCCTCCTTCGAAGCTCCTTCAGCCTCACTCATATCTTCCTCCTCACCCTGGTATCCATGACAACCAGACTTGGACCCCCCCCCCAACCCCCACTGGACATCAATCTCTGTTCAACCCATCTGATATGACGCAGCGCTCTTGAATAAGCTGATGCCCTGTGAGTGGCCCAACAGCAGTAATCTGATGTTTATGATACTGATCAGAGCAAAGCGGTTGGATGGAGCTGTGAGAAAATAATCTACCATGTATACATGACTGTGAAATAATCTACCATGTATACATGACTGTGAAATAATCTACCATGTATACATGACTGTGAAATAATCTACCATGTATACATGACTGTGAAATAATCTACCATGTATACATGACTGTGAAATAATCTACCATGTATACATGACTGTGAAATAATCTACCATGTATACATGACTGTGAAATAATCTACCATGTATACATGACTGTGAAATAATTTGCCATGTATACATGACTGTGAAATAATCTACCATGTATACATGACTGTGAAATAATCTACGATGTATACATGACTGTGAAATAATCTACCATGTATACATGACTGTGAAATAATTTGCCATGTATACATGACTGTGAAATAATCTACCATGTATACATGACTGTGAAATAATCTACCATGTATACATGACTGTGAAATAATTTGCCATGTATACATGACTGTGAAATAATCTACCATGTATACATGACTGTGAAATAATCTACCATGTATACATGACTGTGAAATAATCTACCATGTATACATGACTGTGAAATAATCTACGATGTATACATGACTGTGAAATAATCTACGATGTATACATGACTGTGGCCTCAGAATGCTATTCAAACACAAGTTCCAAAGTGGATATCTGAGTTCTCTGCTCCGCTCTATCTTTCTGCTGTCAGAGCCGTTTTAACGCCTAGGCACGCGAGGCACGGGCCTAGGGCCCCGCGCAACAGGGGGGCCCCGCGGCGACCCAAATAGACTACGTCGCATAGCAAATTAGCAACATGTTATACAAACTTTGATGTATGTTAAACTAACATTTATTTTACACTTTAAGAGCAAATATAGCTGTGCTATAGCTGTGTCAGCAGTATAGTATTAATAAATGTTTAAAAAACTGACACACATGCACATAGAAGGCATGAATGCAATGCAATACTCTGTATCTGAGACTGAGAGATTGAGGCGGAAATCGGATTACGTTCAGTGTTTAACTTAGCTAGGCAGGATCGCAGCTTGCAATGCTACCATTACATTGTGGAAACTGATAAAGAAATTATTATAATTGTAAGAATATTGCTTGAAGTCTTAGACTATTCAGGTCAGCTGCAGTAGTTGCAGTCAACTGCAATATTTCAGAAATTTTGTTAAAATGGCAGTTTAAAATGCTGCCATTGCAATGTAAAAATTCAAATTTTTCCGGTGGGGAGGGCAAATATCCTCACCTTGCCCCTCCCCACTCGGCGCTACGCGTCTCAGCGATCGACCGGCATGTGCCTATAGGCTACTTGTTCTCCGTCTCCCCAGAAACCTTGATACCCTCACAGAGGAGGGGAACTAAATGAGACTCGTAGTTACGTTTAGAATTAGTCTTTGTGCCTAGGGCCCCAAAATGTCTTAAAACGGCCCTGTCTGCTGTATGTATAACTGCTGCTGCAGTTGGTTGACTGCATAGATTTCTGTGACTTCTGCCACTCTATTAATAGATTCCTCACTTAATTTTTCAGCTTTGTAGTTTTATAACTATTATTATTTAGTGATTATTGTTATTATTCTGTATAATCATTATTTAAGAAATTATTACTCTTGTTTTTTATACATTATTATTATAATTATTATTATTATTATTAATTGGTATTTGTTCAATTATTATTGTTGCTGTCATTATTATTGATGCTAGAGTTCAAGAAACTGACAGCACAAGGTGACAAGGTGTTGTTATTATTATATTTAATTATTATGTATTTATGTCATAATTAATTGTTAGTTGTTTACTATATTGTTAAGCTTACTTTTTAAAATGCTTGAAAACAATTTGAGTTATGTTTATAAATGCCATTAGGTTGAATATAATTTTTAGAATATTGATTTTATTTTAATTCCTTACGTCACTTAGAACGGATTCTCCGTGTGATTTGATTGATGGTGGATTGAAATCCCATCTACCGATCCTTGGAGATCCATCTCTTTATCAGGATGTCGTTGATCCTCATCTCATCTTCGATTCGCCGAACCGCACTGCACAGTAAGTCAGCGTCGACAGATATTTGTAGAATCATCTCTTTTGTTTTGATACGTGTAAAAATGACTTAAGCTTCATTCTACACAGATTCTAAACAGATTAATTACATTGAAACGAACTAATGTTTGTTTGCGTTGATGACTTGTAAATGATTAAATAAGTCTCTTAACGCTTAAGCAAACCTTTCCTGCAGGACTTACTTTCATTTGATATTCTCTGATTGAGATGGAGATAGACTTGTATTGTCTTGGACAAGACAATTGAATCGAGAATTTAGTATTAAGATCCTAAACTCAGCGCGTCGATTTGTCCTTTGACAGCCACTGCTATTCCTCTTATTATTATAAAGATGATTTATTTTTGTAGAATAATAGTTCTGCCTCCAATCAGTTTCTGTGTTCGTTTCTTTGCCTGATCGTTACGTTGTCTTTTCGTCTTTCTTTTGAAGGGCATCTGTTGACCTTGGAACGTCGATGCAATCTGATGACTGCAGCTTCTCATCTGATCTCATCCGAGATACGAAGAAGAGATTGCGAAGAATTGACTGTGAAACAGAGGTTGGTCAAGTGAAACAGAGGTTGGTCAAGTGAAACAGAGGTTGGTATAGTGAAACAGAGGTTGGTATAGTGAAACAGAGGTTGGTATAGTGAAACAGAGGTTGGTCAAGTGAAACAGAGGTTGGTCAAGTGAAACAGAGGTTGGTCAAGTGAAACAGAGGTTGGTCAAGTGAAACAGAGGTTGGTCAAGTGAAACAGAGGTTGGTCAAGTGAAACAGTGGTTGGTCAAGTGAAACAGAGGTTGGTCAAGTGAAACAGAGGTTGGTCAAGTGAAGCAGAGGTTGGTCAAGTGAAACAGAGGTTGGTCAAGTGAAGCAGTGGTTGGTCAAGTGAAGCAGAGGTTGGTCAAGTGAAACAGAGGTTGGTCAAGTGAAGCAGAGGTTGGTCAAGTGAAGCAGAGGTTGGTCAAGTGAAGCAGAGGTTGGTCAAGTGAAGCAGAGGTTGGTCAAGTGAAGCAGAGGTTGGTCAAGTGAAGCAGAGGTTGGTCAAGTGAAGCAGAGGTTGGTCAAGTGAAGCAGAGGTTGGTCAAGTGAAGCAGAGGTTGGTCAAGTGAAGCAGAGGTTGGTCAAGTGAAACAGAGGTTGGTCAAGTGAAGCAGAGGTTGGTCAAGTGAAGCAGAGGTTGGTCAAGTGAAACAGAGGTTGGTCAAGTGAAACAGAGGTTGGTCAAGTGAAACAGAGGTTGGTCAAGTGAAACAGAGGTTGGTCAAGGGAAACAGAGGTTGGTCAAGGGAAACAGAGGTTGGTCAAGTGAAACAGAGGTTGGTCAAGTGAAACAGAGGTTGGTCAAGTGAAACAGAGGTTGGTCAAGTGAAGCAGAGGTTGGTCAAGTGAAGCAGAGGTTGGTCAAGTGAAGCAGAGGTTGGTCAAGTGAAACAGAGGTTGGTCAAGGGAAACAGAGGTTGGTCAAGTGAAGCAGAGGTTGGTCAAGTGAAGCAGAGGTTGGTCAAGTGAAGCAGAGGTTATTATCATGTATCAAATTCTTTTTGACTGATACTTTGAGTGTCATCAGCAGATGCATCTGGTGAAATGTTATTTCCTTCTTATTGTTTTCTAATTAGAAATTGGAATTAATTTCTGTCAAGATCTGTGGTTAGAAGGTTGATGGTTGAGAACAGCTTCTCAGTCCACAGCTACAACTGTTTATAAATCTTTTAATACAATACAATACAACGGTGCATCAGCAATTCAGCATAACGCATAGTTTTATAAACTCCCAACTTGTATAAATTACCAACCATGAAACGATGAAGAGCGGGGGCTGATTTTCTGCCTGCTCTGAAGACCCTGTTGTTATTGTTGTCGTTGTTGTTATTGTTGTCGTTGTTATTGTTGTTTGTTGTTGTCTTTAGAAACTCGACAAATGGTACCAGGACTGCCAACTGCGCGCTGTCAGTCTGACACCGGTCCTTGGTCCTGACAAACCGGTCTCTGTGCCGAGCAGCAGGAATGAGCAGAATCAGAAGACGAGGACCGAAGACCATTTCAAGACGGGTGCTATATTCTCAAGATACTCAATCTATCTTAGTTTAAATTATATGACATCTTGCTCTATTGTATTGATAGTTTATTGTACCGGTAACAATAGCTGGCATTGTTTTATTGATGCATCTATATTTTTGCATTCCATTGCATTGTATTGTATTGTATTGTGTAAATGTCTTCATGATTCTATTTTATGTTGTGTTGAAATGAATTCTTGTTTATACATGTAAGTAGACGAAGTTATGGTTGTAGAGTCGTAATCTTGCTCTGTGTAATTGTAATGTAATTGTAATTGTGTAATTCTGTATTTGGCTGATGATGTTGTTTAGTTGGTGGACAGACATCATCTTCTGCTCAAGGTCAATCGTTTGACCTTGGTCATCGATCAGGATTTGACAAAGACGTTGAGAGTTCATCAGCTGGAAGAATAAGAAGTTTGAGATGGGAATCTGGAAGAGAAAATACATCTCCAGCAACAATTGTTGAAAGGTGATTGGAATCTTCTGATGAACAATGAATGATGAATGCATTGTGTTTTCTGCCAAAACATTTATACTACTCTACAATTGGGTCTTGATGCTGTGAAGAAGTTCGCTAAGAGATTTTTGAAGATTTGATTTCTGCTCATCTTGTGTTTGAAGATTGTTGTTGTTTTGTGCAAATGTGTAGCTTTTAAAATTAACAACTTAGGTTAATTGGTATTTAAGTCATCTCTTGTTTCAACTACTCAGCACTTTTCTGATGTAAATCACATGCACAGACGAAATTACATCTCACGACTTTGTTAAGATACTGAGGAACTGTAGGACAAGGAGATTTATTGTAGCAAACGAAATGACAGTGCAGCATTTGCATCGCTTAACATGATTACTGAAAGTATTAAGAGTAGAAATCTGATAAAAATCTGATATAATTTTGTATATTTATGCAGAACTGCTTCTGATCAGTTTTTTTCTTCTATGATTATTAACAGACGAGAGGAGAATGAGTCGAGAGGAAAGACGGATTCTGTGAAAGAGACAAAAGTTGTTTTGCAGAATGAAGATTCAACTGAAAGAAAAGGTTTCTTCATTATTTTGATGCACAGATCTCGATTTCATTCATTCATTCGGACATTTATATAGCGCTCCTTCAAGTAAAAGAAACTACTCAGAGGCGCTCCCGACTCCAGCGCGCCTAAAAAGAACAGTTTTAAGTTTAGTAAGGAACGATCCTAGTAGAGTTTCCAGAGTGTAGGCGCAGCTCAAAAGGAAGGCCATTCCAGACCACCGGACCAACCACAGAAAAGGCTCGATTCTTCATGGTTGCAGTACGAGCAAAAGGAACCAAGAGGACCCCCTTGTCAGCAGAGCATAGCTGACCGCATCCTTGGATACCCAATGTAAGGCTGCATAGCTCACGGAGGTAAATTGGGGCGCAAGAATATCATCAAGATCTTAAAGTCACATGATTCACGTTTATGTCCATAGCCACACGTGCATTGTTTGTCATGTTCATTCACACGTGCATTGTTTGTCATGTTCATTCACACGTGCATTGTTTGTCATGTTCATTCAAACGTGCATTGCTTGTCATGTTCATTCAAATGTGCATTGTTTGTCATGTTCATTCAAACGTGCATTGTTTGTCATGTTCATTCAAACATGCATTGTTTGTCATGTTCATTCAAACGTGCATTGTTTGTCATGTTCATTCAAACGTGCATTGTTTGTCATGTTCATTCAAACATGCATTGTTTGTCATGTTCATTCAAACGTGCATTGTTTGTCATGTTCATTCAAACGTGCATTGTTTGTCATGTTCATTCACACGTGCATTGTTTGTCATGTTCATTCAAACGTGCATTGCTTGTCATGTTCATTCAAATGTGCATTGTTTGTCATGTTCATTCAAACGTGCATTGTTTGTCATGTTCATTCAAATGTGCATTGTTTGTCATGTTCATTCAAACGTGCATTGTTTGTCATGTTCATTCAAACATGCATTGTTTGTCATGTTCATTCAAACATGCATTGTTTGTCATGTTCATTCACACGTGCATTGTTTGTCATGTTCATTCAAACGTGCATTGTTTGTCATGTTCATTCAAATGTGCATTGTTTGTCATGTTCATTCAAACGTGCATTGTTTGTCATGTTCATTCAAACGTGCATTGTTTGTCATGTTCATTCAAACATACTAAAAAAGGGCGATAAGGACAATGTAATCAATTACAGACCCATTTCCGTTCTTCCTTACTTCTCCAAGTTCTATGAAAAACTTATGTATAATCGACTCTATGGCTATGTTAAAAACTCTAACATCATTTATCCATCTCAGCATGGATTTCAACCTGGTCATTCCCCCTATATGGCCTTATTAAATATGCAGGACATGATTTCAAAGGCTATTGAAAATAATGAATACTCAGTGGGAATCTTCTTTGATCTAGCTAAAGCGTTTGATACGGTAGACCATAATATTTTGCTTAAAAAATTAGACAACTATGGAATTAGGGGGACTCAGCTCAGATGGTTTGCCAGCTATTTTGAGAGCCGTACACAAAGAGTTCTCTGTAATGGTGTCCTTTCTGAGCTAGGGTTGATCAAATATGGAGTTCCTCAAGGCTCCAACCTCGGACCACTCCTTTTCCTGCTTTATATTAATGACTTGGCCAATGTCTCTCCAACAATGTTTTTTATTCTATTTGCCGATGACACCAACGTTTTTTACTCCAATGGTTCATGGCAGACGTTGTTTCAAACTGTGAACGTTGAACTATCTAGCATAGCTGTTTGGTTCCATGCAAATAAACTCACCCTTAATTTAGATAAAACCAACTTTATTTTATTTAAATCCCACCGGAAAATAAAGCCAAATGACAATCTCTGTTTGCTTATTGATGATATTTCCATCAATCAAGTTGAATCTACAAAATTCTTAGGTGTGCATATAGATCAACATTTGACCTGGAAAGTTCATATTAATCAAATTGCAACTAAAATTGCTAAAAATATTGGTATTATTTCCCGCGTTGCTTATATCTTGCCAAAGACAATTAGAATGAATTTGTATTATACCCTTGTCTACCCCTACCTCACATATTGCAACCTTGTTTGGGCATCGACATACGAATCCAGGCTTCATAAACTTGTAATCTTACAGAAGAGGGCTGTTCGTATAATTGCGGGTATTCGTAAACGGGAACACACTGGCCCTTCCTTTAATGAACTTCATCTCCTGAAAATTGACCAGATAAAGGATCTCCAAATTAGCGAGTTCTTTTTTCGACTCGAACACGGTCTCCTTCCTTCGGTATTCCAAGGTTACCTCCCTCACGCCTCTGACATCCATTCGCATTTCACTAGGAATTCATCTGCTTTTCGCCCTGTCAAAGCTCAATCTAATACTAGGCGGTTTACTATTAAATCTTATGGCACTAAAGTATGGAACACAATACCAATTGACATTCGTCAATCGAGTAGTCTGCAGGTATTTAAAAAGAAACTTCGTGTTCTTCTACTCTCCTCCACTAATGCTACTTGAAGTGCACATGACCATGTGTAGTTAAGATTTTAGTTAAGTACTTAGTTAAGTTTGTTTCTCTATATGCTCTTGACAATATAAGCTTTTCTGCAATCTGTCATCACCTAATTTGTTTTAGTCTCTTTCTTTTAAGCTATCTTGATTAATTTTTCTTGGGACTTTTTACTTGGGTGACCCTTCCCAGCGGGATGTCCATCCCTTTTGGGCCCCCCTTTGTAGCCAATGCATGCATGTTTTGTACTTTTATTGTTTTCTTGTTTTCTGGTTGCAATAAAGTGAATTGTATTGTATTGTATTGTACATGCATTGTTTGTCATGTTCATTCAAACGTGCATTGTTTGTCATGTTCATTCAAACGTGGCTTTTCAATTTCCTTAATGCTTCATTTTAAAAATTATTTCATTTCAGCAAAATTAAAATAGATGGCCAATAAATGAATGTCAAAAGAATTATGTCTGTGTTTATTTGTCAAATGTTTAAGACAATTTTGTTGTGAATATTTGTGTCAAATAGAATTGAGAGAGCGTGGCAACATCGATTCGATCATCTCTTCGTCCAACAGGGAACCAGTACGAAGTCTCGATATCAGGGAACCAGCGCATAGTAGCGTTGTGAAGGACAGATTGAAAAGTTCCAATATCACGTCCGCATCTGCTGCCATTGAACGAGTTGATGCAAGAGAGAAGAACCCGGTTTCTGACGGTGAATCAGAGATGCTGAAGATTTCGCTTGATGATGCGTGGAAGCCAGCGCAGAATGCAGAGAAAAGTCTGCGGAAAGGTTTGAACGAAATGACGTGCCTTTAATAGTTCTTCACTAAGTGATAATCTTCTTCTTTCGCTCATTCATCATCTTTTTTGTTGACGGAACTTTAAAGGACGGTGGAGAGATTCTGTCCGGTTGTTTGGTCTCATCACCATGCTTATGCTGCTGCTGCTGCTGCTGCTGCTGCTGCTGCTGCTGTTGATTGGATGCGGAAGTTGGTGATTTCATAAGGATTTGATTCTGATGATAGACAGCTTGAGATGATGTTAAAACAAGCCCAACGCACATCAACTGTTATTAATTATATATTTTATGATATATATATTCATTTGTTTGAAAAATTGAGAAATCTGGTGGCAAGCACTAAAACCACTGTTACATGTCAAAGCACATTTAAGAGCTAAATAAAAAAAAAAATTTGAAAGATGAACTCTTGATGAGATACGTCATTGATTGCATCTCTCTCGTATCTCTCGTATCTCTCAATCTTGTCTCTTCTAATGTTATTAAATTGTATAAATTATGTTTTTATTGTTGTTGTTGTTGCTGTTATTACTGTTTGCCGTGTAAAATGCAGAATAAGAATTCGATATCGTCGTTATTCGTTTAGACACGATTGCAAGCAAATCATCCTTTACTCTTAATTAATTGGTCATTTGACAGTTATTAAATGCATTATTATAATTTAGACTTAATAATAATTTAGTAATAATTATAATTTAAAATTAATAATAATTTAGTAATAATTCTTTAGACTTAATATTAATAGCAATGGTAATTTAATAATAATAATTTAAACTTAATAATAAAAGTAATTGATGTTGTACAGAGGCTGAGGAAGAACGACGACAATGCAGACAAGAGAGTGAGGATGAGGATGAGGAGAAGAGGTTTGAGGAGGAGAGGAAGCGGAGGATGGAGGAACGGAGACGACAGGAAGAGGATGCATGGAAAAGGGAAGAGGAAGCCCTCGATCGACTCCGATCGCAAGATGACAAGCAACCTCATCCTCATCATCCTCATCCTCATCATCCGGTTGCGGAGGATGTGAAGGAGGAAGAGCCGAGCGACATATCGGAAGCATCGAAGGAATCGGCGATTGATCCGGAGTTACGCAAATACATGGCCATCGTACAGAAGAAGAGAGATGAAGAGAAAGAGGTCAGGTCATAGGTCAGGTCACAGGTCAGGTCACAGGGGAGAGGAAAGGTCACCTTCTGCTCCTCCTCCTCATCATCCTCTCTAGTAACTTCTGTTGTATATATGTGCAGTTTTTGTGCACTTGTTATAGCGCCACTTCAAGGTTTCTACTCAGAAGTGCTTCCGACTACAACGTGGACACTGCATTGGAGTTTCACACCAAATGGTCTCTAGCCTATCATGCTATTCATTGCTTTGCTGCAAGCATTTAACGCGACCATTCTTTGAGTTTGGAATCACTTCTGACGATGAAGACGACATTCTCATATGCTACGTGCCTCTGCTTGAACAAAGGCTGTCCTCCCTTTCACTACATAACTACATAACTACATCACTACATAACTACATCACTACATGGCCAGCGATGATCCTTGCTGCATTGCTAGTGCTTAGACACT
>OX243812.1:528709-608709 GCA_945859605.1 Lumbricus rubellus | reverse complement strand
TTCTTTCTATTGCAAACATATTCAATAACCTTTGGCTAAGGTCTATTGAATTTCTGCATTTAGTTTATTGAACAGTTTTGTATGACAGACAGAATTGAAACACTGTTCAAATCAGTCAACTGTTCAAAATCCGTTAATTATTTCATTTGAGCCACCTTTAATTAAAACGATATAGGCTTAAATGAAAATTAGACAACCGTTTTTTTAACTATCAAAATTAGGCTAATTATTTACTCAACCAATAATATTGTAAGCTATATTTATGCAGACCAGTTTATTTACATTGGTCGGTTCAAGGGATGCTTTATTAAATAGCAATAGGTCTAGTAGGCCTACTATATTGAACCTCATTAGGCTATTTAGCCACAAATTTTCACAAGAGGTTGCGGTTCTTGCCAAACCTCGTCCTTCTGTAAACATTTATCATTTGAAACCTGGAGACACGTCGTTAACGTTTAACGCATGTTTTGGTTCGCATGCAGGCGATAGCTTAATTGAGCAAAGAATTTCTACAACACTCAAATTCTTTGTTGGAATATTTGCCAAAGAGTGTATCACTAGTTTTAAGTATGAGCCTTCCGTTAAAAACGAGTTTTTCTGCATCTGATTCCACTTTAATCAGATCTAATTAACGCGTGCGATTAATGCGTTAAAATTTTTAATCGCAAAATTTTTAACGCGTTAATCGCACGCGTTAACGCGATTAAATCAACAGCCCTAATTTTAATGGATTTATTAATTTGCAACAGACACATTCACATCTCACATGACATCTCATCTTCTCACGTCCATCTTTCTCATGATCATCCATCTTTCTCATGATCATCCATCTTTCACATGATCATCCATCTTTCTCATGATCATCCATCTTTCACATGATCATCCATCTTTCACATGATCATCCATCTTTCTCATGATCATCCATCTTTCACATGATCATCCATCTTTCTCATGATCATCCATCTTTCTCATGATCATCCATCTTTCTCATGATCATCCATCTTTCTCATGATCATCCATCTTTCTCATTCGCAATCATGAATATCAAATGTAAGATGAGTAGAAATTTATTGGATGATGTACTACGTATTGTAAAGCAGCGTACAGTTGTCTAAAGTTGCTACTGGTGATGATGATGATGGTGATGCTTCTTCCTTCTCAATATTGTAATATTGCAATTACGAGATGTGATTTAACGTGTTTCAGTGACCTAGAAGCAAGTGGAGATGACGGCGGCTGGTGATCGAAGGAAGAAGTAGATGCACCCTGTCATCATCGTCGTCGTCATCATCATCGTCGTCGTCATCGTCGTGCAAGAAGAAGAAGAAGAATGAATGAATGAATTTGGCAAAGTCTACCAAAGAATGACGAGCAGAGACTCTCAACATTCTCATCCAACTCCTCGTAATTTCTAGCGAACATATCAGATTGAGTAGAAGACCAAGTGAGCGATCATTTCTACCCGCTGCTCTTTTATCGGCGCTCCTCTTTTGACGGTCACCCATTGCAGATGCATAAACTTGGATCAAGCAATTACAGCCAACTTTCTAAGAATTGTTGGATACTGTTCAACTGATTGTAAAGCGTCAACAAACCAAGTTTGGTTGACTAGATTTCAGACTGATGATGGATGATGTTCTACACTAATTCCAAACTGAATGGCTTCTGGTAGAAGTTACACAATGTACTCAAAACAAAATTTATTCATTGTGTTTTATTACATACTAAATATAATACATTATTAATCGTAACGTTAATACTACTATAATATTATAAACAATATTATAATAAATTAACTAGCGGTAGATAGTTTTCCAAACGCTGTTTCCACATGACGATGCACCGACAAAAAGTTGTCACGATTCTTCTCAACATAATTTTGGCGAACAAAGAAATTAATCTCATTGAATTTCATGCAACAAAGAACGTAACAAAACTGAATAGAAAATGCAAACACACACACACTCCCAAGAGCAAACAGCCCCACTCTCATCTCATCTCAATGCAACTACGCTGCAGAGGTTGAGAAGAAGTTCATTGAAATTTGATCATTGTCTAGATGAGTAAACGAGCGCATGACAACGTCGTCGTCCGTGCAACCTACGTTGCAAAGACGCATAATGATGACGACGACACAAAAATAATTGTCTGTTGAAATAGGTTTAAAACGAAAGCAGAGTATAACAATGAAATGCGTCGTAGACAATGTCTCTCGGTTCCACCTTCAACAAGTATATTGCTAGACTACAGCCGATGAGATATGCAGGGCAGAGCGAGGGAGGGGGTACTAGTGTATAACTCCATCATCACCATCGGTATTCACACTTGTCGTTGAGCACACACTACATGATCTGACACAAAAAACAGTTCTGCACAACAGCTGCTGCAGCTGTTGACCAACACAAGTCTTCTCGTTACTTGTGCAATACGATGCAATACGATCGAACGAATACAACATTAATAGAAATTATTATTCATGGCCAATCATTGAATTCAAACAGCAGATGAGCCAACAACAGATAATAAATAATTCTTCTTGACCAAATGCACACACACACACACATTCATAGATATATTATATATCGGTATATAATAAATTATGATACGCATTTACACATGCATGAAATTATGTCTACTGGCATGTTCACTAATTGTACGTATATGAAATTCAGATTGGAATTTTTATATACACTGTGCCCCATAAAAAAAACACCAAAAATCTTTTCAAATATCTTCTATAAAACTAAGCCAATTGTACGTTGTTTCTCAAATAATTTTGCCACAAAATATTTTTCAAAATATTTTACATTTTACTTACTCACAGAAGTGGTTGCTGTTGGAGGCAGTGTCGCAGACTAGGTGTGTTTAGAAACATTTAAACAGAGATTAGTAACTCATAGTGCATTGCGCAAAGGACACCATTGCGTTGCTGCGACGTGAAACACCAAGCTTCATTGGACCGGAACTCTAGCCAGCAAACTCACCAGACCTCAATCCCATTGAATACAGAATTTGGTGTCTAATACAGGAACGCGTTTACCAGACAGCAATACGGGACATCAACGAGTTGAAGGAGCGCCTCATCGTTGCGTGGACACAGTTGAAGAAGAGTGTCATTGACAAAGCTATTGAACAGTGGCGGCCAAGGCTGAGAGCCTGCGTTCAAGCGAAGGGACATCACTTCGAACATCTTCTTAAATGAAACATTACTTTTTCTTATTTAACATTAGACTTACATGCGTTTCATGACAAAGTTTTTTGGTGTGTTTTTTTATGGGGCACAGTGTATATTTATATATAACTGCTGGTGATAGACATATTTGCAATAGAACAAACCAAGTGAGAATAAAGGAATTTTGTAGATCACAGCTCTCTCTCTCTTTTGCTCTCTCTCTCTTTTGCTCTATCTCTTGCTCTCTCTCTCTTTTGCTCTCTTACGCCAAAGAATTCTGTATGAAATAGAAGAGAATGAAGGAAGGAATGGAGATCAAACGCAGTTTGTTTCGGATGACAAAGAACCAGGAACAATGACAGATTATGAGGATTTTAAGCGAGGAGGAGGAGGAGTTTAAGAGGAGATCGACATCACTTTAAAAGTCCACAAAACAAACAATCAAAGACTGACAGATTTGAAGAAAGGTCAAATTTGAAGCGAAAGTTCAGTTGTGGCAACCAGTGTCTGGTAACAGACTGAAAGGATGAATTTAGTTTGTTTGCCGAATAAAGATTAGAAAGGTATCAACTGGTTGGTGGTCACTGGTCAGTGGAGAGGTCAATTGAAAGGCAGGTGGTGGTATATACACACGTCATCATCGCTGATACATCATCATCATCATCATCAGGACGAGAATCATCATCATCGGACGAAGGTACACCCAACACATCAAACTATTACCAACGCATTTTTTAACCGATGGAATAAAAGGAAGCAGGATTAATGGTTTAAGCTCTGTAAACTGAAAACTGGACAAAATAAATAATAATGCACAGCTGATGAAACAACGAAAGTTCACATGAAACATTAAACAGCTCGACAGAAAAAGAGACTTAGATTCTGCGACGATGAAAACGATCTCAATAAACGACGACGACACAAGACGGCATTTGCGTTAAATGTTCGAATTGCAATAAATAAATAAATAGAAGAAATCATCCGAATAATACGAGACGACTTCTCTCGAATGCACTTTCGTCTTTTACGATTTGCGAAACGATACGACGACAACAGTCTGAGGTTGGCAGAGACGATGGTGGCTACATCGAAATCGCAGTGTCTTAATTTGCCTAACTAAAACCCGTCTAGAAAATAAAATACAGCACAGTCTGCAACTGCGTTTGCTGGTCCAAGTGTTGAATGACATTTCTGAAGAATGCATTGAGGTTTGCCACTCGGAAGATAAGACCAATTGCCCAACACATCCCCACACATAAAATAGTCATCCTCATCATTATGTACGAAATAAATAAGCTCGACTGACATCTGTTGAATTGAATAGTCTTCTTCTTCTTCTACTTCTTCCAGGGCAATAAACGGTCAAAGTAAAACTCTGTATGAAAAGTAGTTCAGATAGCAACACACACAACCAGTTTGCTGTCTCACATTTTCCACCAGGTGGTGGTGGCTTCAGCAGTTGTTTCATTCAAATGCTCAACTCATTGTTGTCCGTGCTCTTCTGCATAACGTCTGCAACTTAACATCAGTTCAGCTGCTTAGCCAGAAACAAACGTATCTTTTTAATACAACACACAGTTTCTACTTACAATAACGGTAAATAAATACAAAGTATCTCTGCTGGCTGGAAAGAAATCATAAAGTCTGAAACGACGAAACGAAGCGCAACTTGTGCTAAGCAGACGTAAACGACATCTGTCTTCAACGATGAAACAAACATTCGTCTCTCATTCGCAGCAAAAACTTTTCTACCAATCATCCTCCTCTCAAACTCAAATGCTCACAGCGAAATTTCAAAGACACCATTTGCCCAGATCCATTGAAATTCCAACGCCAAACTATTGCATAAAATGGACGTGACACGTATCGCTCGTGTCTTTGAGTTTTGCCGTTGAAAATGTCAACTCTTGCTGCAGATGATGAACAGTGAGAAGAGGAAGATTAAAAAAACTAGCAAGATTTGTTTGGCATCAAGTAGACTTACAGATTAAATTCAGATATCAATGACTTTAATCAATAAATTGATCAGCTGTTAATGTGCAAGTTCTGCAGCAAACATGCGTCTCTCATGCAAATATCTCAGACCAGAAAAGAAAGACGTAACTTCTAAAGAACTCTTGTAATTTCACCAAAACCGAGACTGATCTGACGAAGTCCTAATGCTTCACAACAAAGCATTTATCTGGAATGCAAAATAGTTTCACTGAATGGACTAGACAAACTTTCCTTTGACTTGTCTATAATTATTGAAGAACAAATTTATTTTTGTAAAAGAAACCAAAGAAACGCCATATTCTGAGCTGCTTTCTACTAAACAACACATCACGTGATCACGGCAGTTGATCATCTCATCACCAGGTGGCCAACACAACCACCACGCCCCATGTCCACCAGTCTGTGCTATTTCTCATCCAAAAACACTCACACAGACACCGTTAAAATTTACATTAAAACTCAAATGTCATTGATAATCATTGATCCCAATCACAAACCAGTTCCTCCTTTCAAGTGAGTATCCAATGGTATCTATGTATATATAATTATAAAAAATCTGTAAAACTCGTCTGTCAAAAAGGAATTTTCTTAAATTTTAGGGCAACATTTCCCTTTAAACAAAATTACTGGCGTTCAACACTTTACCAACAACAAAATATTACAAACAATAAAAATTTACATTAATGTGCACCTGTTAAAATTTCTAAAGACAGAACAAAGTTCTGCAAGATTTCAAACCGATTATTAGTTCAGTACGAGAGATATTTCAGCTGCAGCAGCAGACAAGTGAGTGAATTAATCATGCCATCAGCTGATGATGATGAGACAACAATCGCTTCAACAGTTATTCCAAGACTTTATTATAAAAAGTACTCTACACACACACACACACATACACATGGACATTTACAACACACACACATGCACTGTCCCATCCATCGCAGCTCAAACACTTTCTCGTTCAATGGTGGGGGAACAATAGTTGAACATATTTGAAAGACAGTAAATTTTGCTAGGCAGACAGTAACACCACCAAACAAGCATGGCACCAGTTGAAACAAAAGCAGGACAGCTTAAAATGAGAAAAACTGCATCAGACACGATTGCAAAACATTCACTAATTCTAAAGATTGTGATTTACATTTAAAATAATCGTAAAATTCTTCTCATAGCAGCGTCACAACATCACATGACTGTCCTTCGGCCGACAGTAATCGACGAAAACAAAGACGTAATTAATATTAAAATCTAGATCATCATCATCAACAACAACAACAACAAGTATCCAATGTACGAACATAATTACAGATGCAATGACGCAGATGATGACGTCCGTTGCTGTCCAACGACGACGATGACGACAAAGTAGTCAAGTAGTTCATTCGTAGTTTTCATTGCCATTGCAATTTAACAATTCATCCAGACAATGGATCGCCGCCACGTCACACATCGTCGCACGCACACACACACGAACCGCAACGAGCAGCACCATGATAAGTCATATAAGTCGTGGTTGGGGGGCACGCTCAGAGGCCATTCAGTCAAAACAATGTCAACAGTACTGTTGTGGTGACTTCAGCAGATACTTTCAACTGATTGCCACGATACAACTTCAGTCATACAACTCGGTACACATCATCATCATCATCATCATCACAGAAAGATAATTGCACAGTCTTTGTAAAAAAAGAGAACCGTTCTCTCGTTTCCAACACACCTTCTTCTTTTTCTTGAGTACATTCCAGTGTCAACAACGACGACGCTTGATTCTTGCGTAAGAAGAAAGAAAGCTTTAAAGCAGTCGTGCTGGTCAGCATTTCACGAACAAACGTCGCCTATAACCATTTCTCTCATTTCGGTAAGTTATTGAATCGTGAGAAAGAGTCACGAGAAGGAGGAGGAGGTGGATTATTTTTCGAATACTGTAGACCATCAACAATCGAGTGTCCACTGCCAGCGCCAGTCGTGCTGCCAACAAAGTCTGGGGTTGTTCCGGCCGGAAACCGAAGTCTCGTTTGATCGGCGGCGTTTGCTGCGATGGCACTTGCATAAGAAGAAGAAGAAGAAGAGTTCAGATCTGTGGCGACACCTGTGGGTAGCATTGCTGTTGCCATGGTGCCTGTCCTTTGCATCGCACCACCCCCTGCTGCAACGGAAGCACCCCCCTGTTGTTGCTGTAGCTGTTGTTGCTGTTGGTGCATTAATACTGAGTCGGAATAATGAGGAGGAGGAGGCCGGCGAGGAGAAGGCGCTACCTTGCCAAGGACAACGTTGGCGTGTGTTGTCCTCGAAGTCGGTTGATTGGCGGCCAAGGCGGAATTGGAAGAAGGCATTGAACTGGGAAACGATGATGATGAAGGCTGCTGCTGCTGCTGCTGCTGCATGTCGACCGGAGGAGGAGGAGGAGGATGGCTGATGGTGGCAGTGCCACGCTGGGATACAACCATCGCCCCAGATTGTCCACCACCACCACCACCACCCCCACCAGTGGCACCACCAACTTCCAACCGTGGCTGTGTCTGCAGACGCCTCTGCTGCATCATCATCTGCATCTGCTGCTGCATCTCCTGCTGCTGCTGCTGCTGCTGGGAGTGACCACCATACATTGGAATCATGTCATCATTGATGTAGGGTGACAACTGCTGATGCTGCTGATGTCGATGCATAAGACCTCCTCCTCCTCCTCCGCCACCAAAGTTCATCCGCATACGATGCATCTGTGATGATGACATGCCGCCTCCTCCTCCTCCTCCTCCATACATTCCACCACCACCACCACCACGACCACCACCGAGCACCATGTGAGGTGGAAACTGCTGACCACCGTAGTCTGGATGCATTGCACGCATGTGATGATTATGCTGCTGCTGCTGCTGCTGGTGCAGCCACTGTGACGACGACATCCTTGGCTGACCACCAGAGGATGATGATGACAATGACGATGATGATGGGTCTGCTGGCATCATCGAGCCCTGACCAGGAGGCATCAGACCACCGGATGATGACATCATCATTGCAGGTGTCATGTTGCACATTGTTCCTCCTGGGTCGTCCATCATTCCATCCATCATCATGTGAGTGGCGGCGTTCATTCCAGCTGATGACATCATGTGCTGCTGCTGCTGCTGACCTCCTCCTCCTCCTCCAGATGACATCGCCTGTTGTTGATTGTGCGACTACAATGCACAAAAGCAACAAACAATCAATGATAAACAACAAAGACAAGCGCCACCAACTCATCTCTAACCTAATCAGAATCCAATTCGGTTCAAACTCAGGTCCAGCTAAAGTTCACCTCAGCTTAAAGCTGCTAAACTTATTATGTATCTGTTTTATTTTGAAAAGATGAAATTCTAAGCAAGTGTGGAGGACCTTGGTGTAACAGACTTTGACAGTTCAATCACCTTTACATCTCATATCAGACCTGCCCCTCTTCTCTCACCGCCAAATTCATTTCTCACCAATAAAATTTACGTCGTGCTTCCTCAATGTCGATTGTTTGTCTCTTTGGAACATTGTGCTTCTCCTTCTGTTCACTCTACAGTTATTTTATTCTGTCTGCATGCAGTCTCTCTTCCTCCTTTACTCTTCTCAAAAACCTGCTTCTTCTCCCAGGTCGTTGCGCACTAGGAGCGCTTCTGAACGGTTCACTCTACTAGATGCGATTTATAAATGCTTATATCCAATAAAAGACGATGAAAGACCGACAATATCATGACGTTTGAATGAACGATATTTCCTAAAGTTACAGATCTCAGATAAATTGAGTGCTTCAAGTAGAACGGTGAATGGCATCAGAATAGCAGACAATAGAAGAAGAAGAAGACAAAGAACAGCTGCTGTTGCTGCTGCTCCTACTCCCCTCCCCTACTCGCCCTCCACCTCCTCTCACCTGCTTTATAAACGATGCCATCAGCTGCGGATTCTGCTTAAGCATCGTCATCACTTCAGGATTCTGCTGCGGAGACGACTGCGCCTTCACCTTAGCGACCAACATCGCGATCTGCTTTGACGTAGCTTGACCCGGCTGAAGCTGTTGCTGGAGTTGTTGTTGTTGTTGTTGTTGTTGTTGTTGTTGTTGTATGCAGATCTGGTCCATCATCATCATCGGGTATGATGGTGGTTGGCAATGCATTCCATGTTGATGAGAATGGTACGTCATCATATTATCGTCTTGCATTGTCATCAGTCCAGAACAACCAACGCCCATTGGTCCTCCTCCTCCTCCTCCTGGATACATTGTCTGCTGATGATGATGCTGCTGCTGCTGCTGCTGTGGGTCCATATGCAGGTGGTTTGGCGCCATTGTCATCATCATCGAGCGCTGGAGCTGCTGCTGCTGCTGCTGATGTTGCTGCATAGACATTGCCTGCATTGGATACGCTCCTCCTCCTCCTCCTCCTCCCACTGACGACATACCGATGAAGCCCGCCTGTCTCTGAGCCGTGTGCTCCGCCTGACGAGCGGCCATCAGAGCGCCTGTGGGTGGCGATGGGGTCATGCCAAACATGTACTTGCCCCCATAGGTGCCACAGCCCCCACCCCCATGTGGGCCAGAGATGCCTGGTGTTGGTGGGTCAGAGGTCGGCTGGTGTGCCTGCGCTGTACACGATTCATTATCTGGTGCGTGTTGCATGAGAGCAATGCGTCGGCGCATCAGCTGCTGTTGCTTGAACTGCTGCTGCGCTCTCTTCTGCTCCAACTTCTGCTTCACTTGAGGACAGAACGGAACGAGACATTTCGTCTCCTTACAGACCTTCGCATGCGCATAGATGAGCTGCAGCATTCCCTTGCACGTTGGACATCCCTTCGTGTGACCTCGCTGACACGTCTTCACGTGCGACACGTTGCGCTTCATCTTCTGGCAACTCGTCGACCGACAGTTTGCGTCGCGACACTGACTCGCGTGCTCCAGATATTGAACGTACGACTGCGCTGACTGGCGTCTCGCCTCCTCCGGGTTCTGCATCTTCACCGCATCAGCGCCTCCTCCTCCTCCTGATGAGTTGTCGTCAAGGTCAAGGCCAAGCTTCGTCATTTTGCCCTTGTGCACATGGTCTGACTTCTTGAAGCATGGAATGCAAAGATCAAAGTCCTAGAGACATGGAGAAAATGAAACAAAACAATGAATGATGAGCTTAAGAAGACGTAACAACTTACTCCTCCTCTTTCACACATTCTTTCCACATCAAAACCATCTGTAACAATTGTTGTGAATATATAAATTAAACAATTCATTGTAAAAACATCCGTAAGTGGTATTCACTCACTTGCTACAATTTGTACTTATCAACTTCAAAATGCCCCAGATAACATATTTGAAGCTTTCATTGACATCAATTGTAAATCTTGAAGTGGTTTACTACTGATGATGCTGATGAAGTAACAATTAATTATCTTTCGAAACAATAAAATATTATTATTATTGTTGATCATTTGAAATACTCATCTACATTTATTGCACCACTCCTCTTTTCTTCTCCAGCCACAAGTTCTGTAGATTCATGGCGCTGTAGTCAGATAGTCTTTCAATCGTATTGTTTAACAATATAATCATAATATTATTATTAATAAATTGTAAATTGTTACGAGTGCAGAGCTGATTATTGTCAAAGAAGACTTACGTCGCAGATGCTGCAGTGATATCTCGTTTCAACGTTCGCTCTGCAGTCGTTGCAGCTGTACACAAACCCGTCTTTCGCCTGATTGTGCAGTTCAAGCAGCAGACCCATCGATGCATACTTGGCGCGACGCAGTGACGAGAATTCGTAATGCTTGTCACGCGCGAGAGTGAGGAAGGCGTCACGACCATCCATAAGATCACAGTTGATGAGCGGATCAGGATCACGGATTTCAGTCGGTTCATTCGATGATTGCAGACGGATGACAAAGAAACCCTAGACAGACAAAGACAATACAAAGATGAATAACAAATAAACAATAGGAAGACAAAGACAATACAAAGATGAATAACAAATAAACAATAGACAGACAAAGACAATTCTTGTAAAGATGAATAACAAATAAACAATAGGAAGACAAAGACAATTCTTGTAAAGATGAATAACAAATAAACAATATGAAGACAAAGACAACACTTGTAAAGATGAATAACAAATAAACAATACGAAGACAAAGACAATTCTTGTAAAGATGAATAACAAATAAACAATACGAAGACAAAGACAATTCTTGTAAAGATGAATAACAAATAAACAATATGAAGACAAAGACAATTCTTGTAAAGATGAATAACAAATAAACAATACGAAGACAAAGACAATTCTTGTAAAGATGAATAACAAATAAAAAATACGAAGACAAAGACAATTCTTGTAAAGATGAATAACAAATAAACAATACGAAGACAAAGACAATACAGAGACACAACACAGATAAAGACAACTCATACATACATAATGCAGTTGAATGGCAAAGAAATTCGTCTTG
This sequence comes from Lumbricus rubellus, assembly GCA_945859605.1. Classification (NCBI taxonomy): domain Eukaryota; kingdom Metazoa; phylum Annelida; class Clitellata; order Crassiclitellata; family Lumbricidae; genus Lumbricus; species Lumbricus rubellus. Next base: position 597,092 of record OX243812.1, on the reverse strand, counting down.
GATTGAATGTTGAAGAGCGTGAAGAGCGAACTTAGTTATACCTCTTTGTGTTTTTCCATTGTTGTGAGGAGTTTCGTTGAAAGATCGGTGCCATTGTGAGACAATGCAGCCTTGCTCTTGTTGCGGTTTGTTGGCTTCTTACTCTTCGTGTTCTTCTTCTTGATGTTTCCGCTCTTCTGTCCTTTCTTCTTCGCAGCCAACGTCTGCAAAGTCTGTTCAACAATAAATACATGTCGATCGATACGCACACATTGTCTTCAAGACAAACATTGATCATACCTAGCTGCCTGCTTTGCTGTCGTCTAACTAGAAAGACAATAGCGGCATTTACTCTTGATATATATATATATATATATATATATATATATATATATATATATATATATATATATATATATATATACTCATATAGAATCCAAGAAAAACTACTTTTCTATGATTCCCAAGCACAAAATCTACACTGGTTCTCTGTTGGCAATCTCCAATCCAAGGCGCACCACACAAGATGACTAGAACAGCCAGACATCAAATACACCCACATGACAATAACAACTCTTGATGATACCACATGATAATAACAACTCTTGATACCTCGATGCTGTCGCCAACCAATGGCTCAAAGTCGACGAGGAGTGTGTCGGCCGCTGCCTCCTCTTCTTCTCGTCGTCTCTTCTCGAGCTCTTCTTGCTCCAGTTCTTTGATGCAGTCCTCGAGAATGTTTGGCCAGAAGTCGCCCTCAAAGTACGGCATGTCAGTGACGTCCTGGAAGTTATTTTCAACGGCATCTCGCAGAATATCCTGCAATGAAACAGATGAAAAGAAAAATCAATTAAACAGTTTTAAATCGAGAAAAACATTTGAATCAAGAAGTTGTCTATTGATAAAACAATTATATTTTTATATAATGTAACTTAGTGGGAAGAATTGAAACCGTTTGGCTAGACTACGTCGTCAAGTTCCTGTATGGAAACAATGCGACCATTGTTCAACAGTGACAACAAAAGCATGTCATCAAGCGAATGTCATCAAGCACTAAGCAGATCAAGCAGTATTATTATCTTTACTCACATAATTAATACAAAGAAATTGTCGTTGAGAGCGATTGCTATTACAACGATTGCTACGACGATTGCTACGACAACGATTGCTACGACGACGATTGCTACGACGATTGCTACGACAACGATTGCTATGACGATTGCTACGACAACGATTGCTATGACGATTGCTACGACAACGATTGCTATATCAACGACAACAGACCCTGTATTCGGAGATGACGCGATCAGTCTGAGCTTTGTCGAGCATCTTCTTGTACCACTCCTGCAGTCTCTTTGGCTTCGGAATCTTCTGGTCGAGTGGATGGCAGTGGAAGATGTAGTCATCACCTTCACTCGGAGGACACGCCCAGATGTGAGCAAACTGGTAGCTAGACATTAAATCAAAAACATCAACTCCACATGTTGTTCACTCACCTAAAACACTTGTCGCGGGAATTCAATGGATACTTTCTTAAACATGCTCATACAATCAAGCATACAAATGTCAATGTCTGACAGTCATTTAGTGCACAGAGCCAAACAGAGCAGAGCATAGAAGCAATGGAAGACCGTTGCAGTATTCCAATGCATGCATGGCAAAGCATGACGTCCTCAAGTCAAAGAGCAGAAGCACAGCAACTGCAGATCTCCACTGCCAGCTGAACACAATGATTAAAGCAAGTGCCTGCTAGTTAGACTATTGCAGAGAAATGCAATTAAGAAATATTGAATTGCAGCAACAACGGATTGTTGAGTGACTTGGCGTCGTTCTCTTTATTCTCACATAAAGTCCAGTCACACAATTCCTGAAGAAAGACATTCAATATGAAGTTCAACTAAATCGAACAGAACTATCACTTGAACTGTGCACTGTGTGCATTGCACGTCTTCAGTGCTATGAAATATGAATGATACATAATTTATCATATGTACAGATGTACGTTGTAATAAGATGCAAGTACTTGTGATGCAATTCAATGCATTAAGAATCAGACGCAACTGAACGGAATGTTGTTCTGGCGTTGGATAGAGAAAGAATCGTGCCATTCATCATCTTACCCAAGAGACCTTGCATAGTCCATGTATCATCTTACCCAAGGGACTTCTCGTAGTCCTTTCATCATCTTACCCAAGAGACATCTCGTAGTCCATTCATCATCTTACCCAAGAGATTTCTCGTAGTCCATGTATCATCTTACCCAAGAGATTTCTCGTAGTCCATGTATCCTCTTACCCAAGAGATTTCTCGTAGTCCATGTATCATCTTACCCAAGAGACTTCGCGTAGTCCATTCATCATCTTACCCAAGAGACTTCGCGTAGTCCATGTATCATCTTACCCAAGAGACTTCGCGTAGTCCATTCATCATCTTACCCAAAAGACTTCGCGTAGTCCATTCATCATCTTACCCAAGAGACTTTGCATAGTCCATGTATCATCTTACCCAAGAGACTTCGCGTAGTCCATTCATCATCTTACCCAAGAGACTTCGCGTAGTCTATGTATCATCTTACCCAAGAGACTTCGCGTAGTCTATGTATCATCTTACCCAAGAGACTTCGCGTAGTCCATGCATCATCTTACCCAAGAGACTTCGCGTAGTCCATGTATCCTCTTACCCAAGAGACTTCTTGTAGTCCATGTATCCTCTTACCCAAGAGACTTTGCGTAGTCCATGTATCATCTTACCCAAGAGACTTCGCGTAGTCCATGCATCATCTTACCCAAGAGACTTCGCGTAGTCCATGTATCCGATGAGAATCTCGTGGTAAACTGTCGTTCGGAAATGTCTCGGCTGGAAGTAGTGAACACTGTCGAGATATGCAATGTAGACGCGCCTACAAACACACATCATGATGATTACAATGATGATGATGATGACTACAATGATGATGATGATGACTACAATGATGATGATGATGTTGATGATGATGACGATGATGATGATGATGACGATGATGATTGATTACAATGATGATGATGATGACTACAATGATGATGATGATGATTGATGATGATGATGATGATGATGATGATGATGATTACAATGATGATGATGATGACTACAATGATGATGATGATGATTGATGATGATGATGATGATGATGATGATGATTACAATGATGATGATGATGACTACAATGATGATGATGATGACTACAATGATGATGATGATGATGATGATGATGATGATGATGATGATGATGATGATGATGATTGATTACAATGATGATGATGATGACTACAATGATGATGATGATGATTGATGATGATGATGATGATGATGATGATGATTACAATGATGATGATGATGACTACAATGATGATGATGATGATGATTGATGATGATGATGATGATGATGATGATTACAATGATGATGATGATGACTACAATGATGATGATGATGACTACAATGATGATGATGATGATGATGATGATGATGATGATGATGATGATGATTGATTACAATGATGATGATGATGACTACAATGATGATGATGATGATTGATGATGATGATGATGATGATGATGATTACAATGATGATGATGATGACTACAATGATGATGATGATGATTGATGATGATGATGATGATGATGATGATGATGATTACAATGATGATGATGATGACTACAATGATGATGATGATGACTACAATGATGATGATGATGATTGATTACAATGATGATGATGACGATGATGATGACGTAAACAAAGGCAGGAACGAGCAGCAGCACCCTCATCATTTGCAGTCATCAAGATTTAGACAGAATTAATAAGCAAATGTTCAACTAATTATCATCAACAGAACTTTTAGAGCAGCTTTACCTCATTATGTATCGATGTCTCTTAATGAAGAGGAGCGCCTGATCACTTGAGCCAGTGGACCTCACATAGCCATCAACTCTGTCTCTGTCTGTCTGTCTCTCTCTCTCCTGCCAAATGCATCGTAGGAAATTATGTCTAGCTCCTATTTCCACCTTTCCAAGATGTTTAACCCACTGCAACCTTGCCTGCATCCTTACGACCTACATTCGTATGAACCTCCGTACGACCTGCATTCGTATGAACCTCCTTACGACCTGCATTCGTATGAACCTCCTTACGACCTGCATTCGTATGAACCTCCTTACGACCTGCATTCGTATGAACCTCCTTACGACCTGCATTCGTATGAACCTCCTTACGACCTGCATTCGTATGAACCTCCTTACGACCTGCATTCGCATGAACCTCCTTACGACCTGCGCTCGTATGAACCTCCTTACGACCTGCATTCGTATGAACCTCCTTACGACCTGCATTCGTATGAACCTCCTTACGACCTGCATTCGCATGAACCTCCTTACGACCTGCGCTCGTATGAACCTCCTTACGACCTGCATGCGTATGAACCTCCTTACGACCTGCATGCGTATGAACCTCCTTACGACCTGCGTTCGTATGAACCTCCTTACGACCTGCGTCCATAACCCTCACCACCACCATCATCATCATTCCTCACTCACCTGGCGTTTGTCGCATAGCAATCCGATCCATATTCCTGAACGTGCATTCCGAAGAAGCAGACGTCGACTCCATCGATCTCTTCAAACGCGAATATCGCTTTCACTCGATACGGAATGTTCTCCGGCATTCCACCGGACACGACGTAGCGCGCCTTCATTCCGGGCTTCACTTCCACGGCTTTGTCGTAGCAGGAGAGAACGCGAATTGTCACGTCCCCTGAACCAGAATCCTTTCGCTTCAGCAGTGAATTCACGCGTGTCTCCAGATATGTCGCCAGTTTCGTTGTTGGAAGACCTAAGAAGCAAAGAGAAGCAGATCACCGTGCAGCAGGAACTGAAGAGCAGAACTTATCATCAGCTATATAAAATTGATGCAATAAACCAAACTCACGACTCATGCCAATCAATGAAATCCCATACAAAAGTCTGCAGTTCAGATAAATCTCGTAATTTCATTATTCTGCAACTTACATTATTTAAGATGGAAATCACAATCTCCAACTAATGCATTTCTTAATTAGTAGCTCTGCTATCACAACGATGATGAGGACTATTTGACGATATGGCTGATGGAACAACAAAATCCAGATGTAATTGAATCAAAAATCTAACCAAGTCACAATCAGGTCAAGAAGAAAAAATCAAAACAATGAGATGAAATGTGATCAAAACAATGAGATGAAATGTGATCAAAACAATGAGATGAAATGTGATCAAAACAATGAGATGAAATGTGATCAAAACAATGAGATGAAATGTGATCAAAACAATGAGATGAAATGTGATCAAAATTACACGGAAAGAGAAACGAAGAAAGAGAACAACATCAGAACATCATCATATTATTATTATTATTACTGTTATTATTGTTAGTTTTTAATCAATAACTCCTAACGCTCGAAGATGTCCAATTTATACAGATTACAGAGGCATCAACTGAGAACAGACAAATGCCGCCACACCATCATGATAGAAAGAGAAAAAGAGTTGAACATCTGATTGCAATTCTTCAAAACAGATGAACGGAAAAACAGGAATGCTAATAAAAAAAATAAAATCTGCCGATAAAATTAGAACTTAGGTCTTTCTCATCATTTGTGTTGCAAGACGATGGAGACAATAATGAATATGCCATTGATTGTTGTCTTCAGTGATTGTCTTACGTCTGGCTGAGTGTTTGTTGTCCTTGCGTTGCATCTTCTTTGCGTTGAGGCAAGCGTCGCAGAAGAATCCGTCTGTCCAGATCTGCTCCATGTGCAGCACACAGATCTTATGCATCTTACGGTGACAATCGCCACATTCAACAAACCTAAGACAACAGACAACATGTGCAGCACACAGATCTTATGCATCTTACGGTGACAATCGCCACATTCAACAAACCTAAGACAACAGACAACATGTGCAGCACACAGATCTTATGCATCTTACGGTGACAATCGCCACATTCAACAAGCCTAAGACAACAGACAACATGTGCAGCACACAGATCTTATGCATCTTACGGTGACAATTGCCACATTCAACAAACCTAAGACAACAGACAACATGTGCAGCACACAGATCTTATGCATCTTACGGTGACAATCGCCACATTCAACAAACCTAAGAACAGACAACATGTGCAGCACACAGATCTTATGCATCTTACGGTGACAATCACCACATTCAACAAACAAAAGAACAGACAACATGTGCAGCACACAGATCTTATGCATCTTACGGTGACAATCGCCACATTCAACAAACCTAATACAACAGACAACATGTGCAGCACACAGATCACATTAATATAACAGTAACATAAAATTAACATAAGATGAACATCACACTAGCACCTCTTAACTACTGAGAGATGCTACCGACTAAAGCAACGTCGAAAAGAACAGACTTTTCAATTGCTTATATAGAATATGTCATAGAGTGAGGGCTAGGGAACAGGCACAGCTAAAGAGGGAGGCCAAAATGAAGCAGCCAAGGGTACAAAGCAGCATATGAAGCTGGATGACTAGTCCTCCCACTTGTCGTATCATCTTCCCACCAGCTCAGTATACACATTATAGCTGCTGAGGTGGATGTGGAGAAGGGTGGAGGTGGATGTGAGGATGGGTGGAGGTGGATGTGAGGATGGGCGGAGGTGGATGTGAGGATGGGTGGAGGTGGATGTGAAGAAGGGTGGAGGTGGATGTGAGGATGGGTGGAGGTGGATGTGAAGAAGGGTGGAGGTGGATGTGAGGATGGGCGGAGGTGGATGTGAGGATGGGTGGAGGTGGATGTGAGGATGGGTGGAGGTGGATGTGAGGATGGGTGGAGGTGGATGTGAGGATGGGCGGAGGTGGATGTGAGGATGGGTGGAGGTGGATGTGAAGAAGGGTGGAGGTGGATGTGAGGATGGGCGGAGGTGGATGTGAGGAAAAGAAGGGTGGAGGTGGATGTGAGGATGGGTGGAGGTGGATGTGAGGATGGGCGGAGGTGGATGTGAGGATGGGTGGAGGTGGATGTGAAGAAGGGTGGAGGTGGATGTGAGGATGGGCGGAGGTGGATGTGAGGATGGGTGGAGGTGGATGTGAAGAAGGGTGGAGGTGGATGTGAGGATGGGTGGAGGTGGATGTGGGGATGGGTGGAGGTGGATGTGAGGATGGGTGGAGGTGGATGTGGGGAAGGGTGGAGGTGGATGTGAGGATGGGTGGAGGTGGATGTGGGGAAGGGTGGAGGTGGATGTGAGGATGGGTGGAGGTGGATGTGGGGAAGGGTGGAGGTGGATGTGAGGATGGGTGGAGGTGGATGTGGGGAAGGGTGGAGGTGGATGTGAGGATGGGCGGAGGTGGATGTGAGGATGGGTGGAGGTGGATGTGAAGAAGGGTGGAGGTGGATGTGAGGATGGGTGGAGGTGGATGTGGGGATGGGTGGAGGTGGATGTGAGGATGGGTGGAGGTGGATGTGGGGAAGGGTGGAGGTGGATGTGAGGATGGGTGGAGGTGGATGTGGGGAAGGGTGGAGGTGGATGTGAGGATGGGTGGAGGTGGATGTGGGGAAGGGTGGAGGTGGATGTGAGGATGGGTGGAGGTGGATGTGGGGAAGGGTGGAGGTGGATGTGAGGATGGGTGGAGGTGGATGTGAGGATGGGTGGAGGTGGATGTGGGGAAGGGTGGAGGTGGATGTGAGGATGGGTGGAGGTGGATGTGGGGAAGGGTGGAGGTGGATGTGAGGATGGGTGGAGGTGGATGTGAGGTTGGGTGGAGGTGGATGTGAGGATGGGTGGAGGTGGATGTGGGAAGGGTGGAGGTGGATGTGAGGATGGGTGGAGGTGGATGTGAGGATGGGTGGAGGTGGATGTGGGGAAGGGTGGAGGTGGATGTGAGGATGGGTGGAGGTGGATGTGGAGAAGGGTGGAGGTGGATGTGAAGATGGGTGGAGGTGGATGTGGGGAAGGGTGGAGGTGGATGTGGGGATGGGTGGAGGTGGATGTGAGGATGGGTGGAGGTGGATGTGGGGAAGGGTGGAGGTGGATGTGAGGATGGGTGGAGGTGGATGTTGGGAAGGGTGGAGGTGGATGTGAGGATGGGTGGAGGTGGATGTTGGAAAGGGTGGAGGTGGATGTGAGGATGGGTGGAGGTGGATGTGAGGATGGGTGGAGGACCATCCATAACTGAAAATAACAACGGCAAAACTATGACAAAATTCAAGAGAATCTCTTAACATGTAAGTAGAGCAATTAATTAGCAGCAGAGACAGAAAACATTGAACTTGTAAGTGAAGAGATGAAGTAAAGACGATTCAGATGATAGATCAACACAACCGCATTGATTAGTGCAATCGTCAGATGATCAATGGATTCAGATGATAGATCAACACAACCGCGTTGATTATTGCAATCGTCAGATGATCAACGAATTCAGATGATAGATCAACACAACCGCATTGATTATTGCAATCGTCAGATGATCAATGGATTCAGATGATTATTGATCAACACAACCGCATTGATTATTGCAATCGTCAGATGATCAATGGATTCAGATGATAGATCAACACAACCGCGTTGATTATTGCAATCGTCAGATGATCAATGGATTCAGATGATTGATCAACACAACCGCATTGATTATTGCAATCGTCAGATGATCAATGGATTCAGATGATAGATCAACACAACCGCGTTGATTATTGCAATCGTCAGATGATCAATGGATTCAGATGATAGATCAACACAACCGCATTGATTATTGCAATCGTCAGATGATCAATGGATTCAGATGATAGATCAACACAACCGCGTTGATTATTGCAATCGTCAGATGATCAATGGATTCAGATGATAGATCAACACAACCGCATTGATTATTGCAATCGTCAGATGATCAATGGATTCAGATGATTATTGATCAACACAACCGCATTGATTATTGCAATCGTCAGATGATCAATGGATTCAGATGATAGATCAACACAACCGCGTTGATTATTGCAATCGTCAGATGATCAATGGATTCAGATGATTGATCAACACAACCGCATTGATTATTGCAATCGTCAGATGATCAATGGATTCAGATGATAGATCAACACAACCGCGTTGATTATTGCAATCGTCAGATGATCAATGGATTCAGATGATAGATCAACACAACCGCATTGATTATTGCAATCGTCAGATGATCAACGAATTCAGATGATAGATCAACACAACCGCGTTGATTATTGCAATCGTCAGATGATCAATGGATTCAGATGATTATTGATCAACACAACCGCATTGATTATTGCAATCGTCAGATGATCAATGGATTCAGATGATAGATCAACACAACCGCATTGATTATTGCAATCGTCAGATGATCAATGGATTCAGATGATAGATCAACACAACCGCATTGATTATTGCAATCGTCAGATGATCAACGAATTCAGATGATAGATCAACACAACCGCGTTGATTATTGCAATCGTCAGATGATCAATGGATTCAGATGATTATTGATCAACACAACCGCGTTGATTATTGCAATCGTCAGATGATCATTGTCAGAACCGAAGAGAGATCGGCAGAAGAGAATCTTACTGTTCGTAGTCGAGCTTGTCGTTCTTCTCTTTCACAAACTGTTCCTTTTTGATTTTGCTGGAAATAAACAACACAAACAACAAGTTTTAATTGAAACTTTCAGGGATTGTTGAAATTCATTCCCCTGCAAATTGGAAATTTTTGAAGAAAATTTTCAATCGATTGTGAAGATATTGCATATTATCCGATGTACATTTTTTGAGCCACCCTGTACATCGGAATGTGGAATAAGAATACATTTACTTATAAACAAGCGAAGACAGATGAGAGTCTGAATGGAAGTCCTCACAAAAATACGAAATGTGTGTGTGTGTGTGTGTGTGTGTGTGTGTGTGTGTGTGTGTGTGTGTGTGTGTGTCGTTACTTACAGTCCTGGTTGGGACGGGTCATCAGCCATTTCCACGTCATCACCACGCAAATCATTGAAGCATTTCTCACAGTAAATGTATCTGAAAATGAAACGAAAAATATTAATTTTCTTTAAAGTAAGAATCTCGTTTACATCACATTTCGAAACATCTTTTGACCAAGAAATGCTAAACTGAGACTAAGGAGGGGGGTACTAAAAATATCTTTTGGTCAACAGCAGAAAACGAACGAGAACTGATTACATACTCAAAACAAATGAAATTTTAGATATATATATGACACAGAGTGGAGAATCTTAATAATGATAATTAAATCTAAGTAGAACAATAACCGTGATATACTCTCTTCGTTGATTCTACTTTTAATTAGCAATTTCACTGAGTCACACCTTGTGCCGTCGATTCTTTGAACCTTAACGACTGCAATGGTCAACGTTCTCCACGTATTACGATCTTCCGTCGCGTCTCTCAGTTCCTCTCAGTTCATCTTCGTTCTCTCGTGTATTTCCTTCATCCACCTCCTTCTTGGGCGTCCTCTCCTCCTTTTTCCCTCTCCTCCTTTTTCCCTCTCCGCAGGCCAGCATCATCTCCTTTTCCAAGCCATTTGCTCGCATCACATGTCCGAAGAACGCCATCTTCTGCCTTGCCACTCTCTGTCCCAATGACATATTCCCTCTTGACTGTCCTATCTCTTGTAATATGGATTCATTTGGGTTTTTTCAATCCATGAAGTTCTCAATACCTTCCCCAAATCCACAATTCTCAAGCATCGATTTTCTTTTCTAAGGCCTTTGTTTTTGCCCGCATTTCACAACCATACAGCAGCACCGAGAATATCATTGCCTTTACAATTCTTGTATTCGTCATCAGGTTCAAATGTTTAATTATTTATCTTTCCATATTTTCTCCAGTCCTTTTGCTGCCGTCTTTCCTAATGTTATTCTCCGTCATATCTCTCTGTCACATCCACCATCGTTTTCTTAATTAGGTTCACAATAAGTAGAAGCAGAAGAGCAGATCAGCTGACTTGAGCTTTCCCTCATATGATGATGCAATGGTCAGAAATAGATTGGTGTCATAAATTAATGACATGCTCAGCTGAAGACTACTTTGAATCTTGAATCAATAGTAAAAATAATTGCATTTCATGAGAGACAGACAGACAAGACAGACTGAATCTGTCTCTCATGAAAGACAGACAGACAAGACTGAATCTGTCTCTCATGAACAGACAGACAAGACTGAATCTGTCTCAAATGACCAGACCGACAGACAAAACTAAAACTGTCTCTCATGAACAGACAGACAAGACTGAATCTGTCTCTCATGACCAGACAGACAAGACTGAATCTGTCTCTCATGAGAGACAGCCAGACAAGACTGAATCTGTCTCTCATGACCAGACAGACAAGACTGAATCTGTCTCTCATGAGAGACAGACAGACAAGACTGAATCCGTCTCTCATGAAAGACAGACAGACAGTATTTGGTGTATGATGTTAACCTGTCTTGGTAGTTGTAGTAGATGGTATCTCTTGGAATCGTGCACAGTTGCTTTCCAAAGCAGCAGAGAACTTGTGGCGAGAAGACGTAGCGACGGCCGCAACAGAAGCCGAGCGTCTGCATGACTGCGTCGATGGTTGACTCAAACACTTCGGCCAACTGTCAGCAAACACAAACCAAGACAACATCTTAAGTCAACATCTCTTCACAAACGCACAACACTGTCACAACAGGGACAACACTCATCACAACTATTTGCAGAGTCTTTAGATTCTTCTGCAGAAGTTCTCTCTACATTTTGCTTGGCTGACTGTTAGGCTGCCGACATTACATGCAATCAGCAGCATCATACATACATGTACATGTAGAGCGACCCTGAATTAATTTTCTCTTCAGGTCATCTTTGTCTTACTTATCTTATGAATGAATGGAAGTAGATTCCAAGACTGAAATCATGTCTTTTTTTACTCAACACATGACCATGGCTGGTGTTAGAAACGGCTAAATACCCTACATATCATCTATCATGAGTGATACCTATTTCTTCACAATTTCACAATTAACGCTTCATTCACTCAGACTTTAATCAGAATAGTTTCACATGAAAAGACAACTCGTGAAGCGGCCTTGCGCAGGTTTAGCGTAATAGAAGTCATTCAGAGACATTAACTTCTAAAGAACCTTTACTACTCTGACCCACAAACAATAGAATACAGTCTGCAAGGAAGATAAACTTACCTTAGAACAGAACTTGTAAACTTTGGATGTCTTACGATTGTACAGCCAAGCGTTATCAAACATCAGATTGATGTCATCAATGAATTGCCACGGATGAACGTAACTTCCAGACTCAAGTTTACCACGAATAGTCGACAGATCGATTGGATGCTTTATGATATCATGGTAATCCTAAAGACAGAAGAAACACGACAGATATCCTTAATGATATCATGGTAATCCTAAAGAAAGAAGAGACACGACAGATATCCTTAATGATATCATGGTAATCCTAAAGAAAGAAGAAACACGACAGATATCCTTAATGACATCATGGTAATCCTAAAGAAAGAAGAAACACGACAGATATCCTTAATGATATCATGGTAATCCTAAAGAAAGAAGAAACACGACAGATATCCTTAATGATATCATGGTAATCCTAAAGAAAGAAGAAACACGACAGATATCCTTAATGATATCATGGTAATCCTAAAGAAAGAAGAAACACGACAGATATCCTTAATGATATCATGGTAATCCTAAAGAAAGAAGAAATACGACACATATCCTTAAGGATATAATGGTAATCCTAAAGAAAGAAGAAACACGACAGATATCCTTAATGATATCATGGTAATCCTAAAGAAAGAAGAAACACGACAGATATCCTTAATGATATCATGGTAATCCTAAAGAAAGAAGAAATACGACACATATCCTTAAGGATATAATGGTAATCCTAAAGAAAGAAGAAACACGACAGATATCCTTAATGATATCATGGTAATCCTAAAGAAAGAAGAAACACGACAGATATCCTTAATGATATCATGGTAATCCTAAAGAAAGAAGAAACACGACAGATATCCTTAATGATATCATGGTAATCCTAAAGAAAGAAGAAACACGACAGATATCCTTAATGATATCATGGTAATCCCAAAAAAAGAAAAAACAGGACAGATATCGTTAATGATATGGCAATCTTTCAATTACAGTACAGACTGGAAACGTCTGAATTAATGATATCATGGAAATTTCTATCCCAAAGACAGAGGAGATAGTCTGAGACGAAATAATTCTGAGGCTTACAAATATTCCGAGCGCAATGGCATCAACAGGTTCTCGGAACGGCAATGCTTCATCGAGACAGAACAGTTTGTCCAATATCGGATTGAGTGCAGTCTGCAGTTCGTCCAGGTTCCATACTAAAACAGATAAAACAGTCAAGTAATGTTTAAGTGGACAATGCGAACAGATCATACTATTCATTCATTCATTCATTTCAAGAATTTATATAGCACCTCTTCAAGAAATCCACTCAGAAGCGCTCCCAGTCCAACCATGGTGAAACAAAAAAGTCTTAAGGAGCTTGTAGAACACTGACGAGTCGACCCTAGGCAGCAGGCGCATCTGCAACGGGAGACTATTCCAGACAGAAGGACCTACAACTGAGAAAGCACGACGCTGACAGGTTGATGTTTCAACACGCGAGACCAAAAGCTTACCACTAGAGGCAGAGCGAAGGGCTCTGCGAGAAAGGACAACAGATATTGGACAGCAGAGTTCACACAGATAAGTCGGGGCACAGCCAAAGAGACAACGCCAAACCAGTGAAGCAATTCTGTATTCGATGCGCTGTGAGATAGGGAGCCAGTGTAGAGTATCACGAATGTAAGATGAAACGGAGGCATATTTGGGAATTCGACCAATTAGCCGGGCTGCAGACCGAAGAACACGGTCAAGTCGGGATATCAATAATAGAGGCAAACCAACCAGAATAGAGCAACAGTAGTCCAAGCGGCTGGTGACAAAAGCATGAACAAGGGTAGCAGCAGAGTTCTCTGATAAGGAGCGAGAGATGACCCGTAGCTGACGAATTTGGTAGTAACAGCCACGAGTCAGCTGGTTGACATGTTTTGAGAAACTAAGTTCTTCATCAAGCATAGCGAACAGTAGAAGAACGGAAACAGGTTGATAGACAGGATTGGAATTATGGATTGGAATTTAAACAAATCATAATAAAGCGTTGAACGCTACAAACAATTGTTCGTCACCACTAATTAAATGCACAGCCATTGAATCCATTGATTGACTCTTCGTCATCAGATAACATTGAGCTGTTTAATAATGTTTTCAGATCAGAGAGAATGCAAACTTTGAGGAAAAATAATTTAATTTGTCGATTTTCAATGCTCACCAAACGATGAGAAAGAGAAGGCAATGGAAGGTAAAGAAGAAGAATTACACAGAATGGATTTACTTGGAAGAGAAGGAGGTGGATGAAGAAGATGAGGAGGAGGATGAAGAAGATGAGGAGGAGGAGTAGATGTAAAATTAATTCTTTGGGAATTTTTTCATTGAAGAAACAATTAGCTAATAAATGAGTTTAAATGGTGCTAAAGGATTTTCTGGGATTTTTTCATTGAAGAAAAAAGCCAGTTAAAATAGGGTTTAAACCAGTTAAATTCTTAGTCTTTTTAATTTTCTGGATGTCTTTTATTATTTCCTGAGGGGGGTGCTCGGTAGTACAGTGGATAGCGCGCTGGACTGTCGATCAAGAGGTTGGGGGTTCAATTCCCCGCCGGGGCAGAAATTTGTTACGAGATTTCTGTTCCACAAGCCGACTCAGCTATGATGAGTACACGGTCAGTGGATGATGAGACGGCGAGGGAGAGGATTGGTCACTGCCCTTTGGAAGTCTTTTATTATTTCGATCAGCAAGGAAATTAAGGTCGTAAGAATACTGCCGAAAAGTCTCTAGCTAATATATTTAGTGCGATGTGCGAATAAGCGAATATCTCGAGAAAATCGGTATTGGTTACGAAAATTATGCAACTACCGGTTGAATTGTTAAACGCAGCTCCCGTTCCCCCTCCGCCTGCAATTTGCATGTAATTCGCCCCATTTCTATACAGGTAGACGTTACCAGGAGCGATGGTTAGATACAGCAACAGTGCACACCTGCTACCTATTAAAAGCCACGCAGCAACCGATCCATAACATCGTTGACACTTCGCACGTGGCACAATGCGATTAAATCTGATCGTATCCAATGCAATTTGAACAAAAAACGCCCTTGGCCAAAAATCTTGTCGTTCTACTTCCGGTTTTGTCGCTAAGATAAATTCTTGTCGCTGCTGGATGATGACGACAAGTTTATAGTTCACGGTCATTATTATGAAGACGCAAAATGAATTTCGCTGTTTACAAGACTTATGTATACACACACACACACACACACTTTTTTCTAACTTTTTTTCTAGGTTTTTTTTTCTAACTTTTTTCCTAGGTTTTTTTCTAACTTTTTTTCTAGGTTTTTTTTTCTAACTTTTTTTCTAGGTTTTTTTTCTAGGTTTTTTTTTTTTTAGGTTTTTTTTTTTAGGTTTTTTTTTTTTTTTTTTTTTTTAAGGTTTTTTTTTTTCTAGGTTTTTTTTTTTTTTTAGTCATCCGTCCCAAAAAGTCAAGAATTTTGTTTTCTCGAATGTCTTTTTCTTCTTAGAACAGGCTGCGAATGTACATTAGAACTTGTTATTAAAGCGTGTTCATAGAGAAGTAATGATTGCACAAGAGCTGCAGTAAAAACAATTTGCTAATAGTAGTAGTAAATTCACAATGATATCAAGTCTTCATTGTTAACCCATGAATTGAATGAATTATCATAGCCTAACCATTTAACTAAAGAACGACTTCCTCTTTTCCTAATAATCTTCTCTATTTTAAATGTATCTTGCGTTGTCGATTGTAGTTCAGCTTCATAAAATGTCCCTTTTATTTCTTCTCCATGATAGTCAGAGATTTTATAGGTTATAGGGTCTGTGTATTGGATTTGTGTTATAGTAAAAATTTCTTGTGTCCAACGATTTGTGTAGCCTTTCTCGAATGTCTTTTTCTTCTTAGAAATTCTTACTTTATCTCCTACCGAAAATTTAGGTTTAATAGTTTCAGGTACAGCATCACCATACAGATTCATCCACACAACCCATTCATTTGCTTTAACACTCGCTTTAACAGGAGTCATTTTAATGGAAGAATGTCTTGTGTTGTTGTATAAATTAACCATATTATCTAAAACATCGATATATCTCTGAGTTGAGTTTGCTGTAAAATACTTAAACATCTTTTCTTTTACTGTTCTATTAAATCTTTCTACGATACAAGATTTCTCTTCATTCTCAGTTGAGTACAACTACATACCTAATGATTTTACCTGTTTATTATAGAATTCTGTTCCCTTATCGACCCAAAGTTTTTCCCCCCTTCTTTTGCTCGTATTAAATATTTTTGTGAAAGCATCTGCCACAGATTCTCCGCGCTTATCTTTTAAAGGCTGAATAAATGCATATTTGGAAAATATATCGATGACGCTTAACAAATATTTCACACCAGAATTAAATTTAGCATAAGCCTGCATGTCAATCAAGTCTGCTGCCCAAACTTTGTCCACTCCCTGAACATAAACAACTCGCTTCCTGAACTTCCTGACTATAGGTTTATGCAATTCGTCAGCAAGTTGGTCTGTCCATCTCAGAGCTTTTTTTTCAACCCCATTCCAAAATGGGTCTTCGTCGATAATATTGGTTTTACTATAGATCGTTCAATTCGTTCGCGGAACGAAGGATTAGGTATATTATTTAATTCATCTATCATAGCTCTGTCAGCGACGTTTCTCCCTGCCGTATCAGTATGTTTAGCATAAGCCAGGTCATGACGATAGGCTGCTGCATCAACCCTATCTACTGGTTTACTCCAATCTTTTGGTGTTCCATCAGGATTCAATCTCAAATCCAATCGAGTACCTGGACCCGTGAAAGAATGTCCTGGAAGATGCATTTCACCCGGGTACTTTGCCCATGGAAGTTTAATATTAGAAGTAGCAGAATTGAGAGCTGAGACTAAATCACCACCTGTAGCGGTGGACATTTTAGTAAACTGAGTTTTTCTAGCGCCACACTCAACGCACACACCCCTAAGCATAGGTCTACCATTCTTACTGACGACTCGTTGAACATCTTTAGATTCAGTTTGTCGCTTACATTTTACACAATACGAGTTGTGCTCCATTTTAATATAATATAATTAAAATGGAAGTCCAAGACCTATCGTGGAATGAAGAATCAAGTAAACGCTTTAACAGTCCTCTCCTACCAAGAAGCATCAGAGGTTTGATCGTCGGTAAGTCTCAATGCGGCAAAACAATATTACTACTTAATTTATTACTGAGACCTGGTTGGTTAGACTACGATAACCTGCAGATCTTTGGCAAAAGTTTATTTCAATCAGAATATAAGATACTCAAGAAAGCATTCGAAGAGAAATTACCAAAGGAAGCAATTATAAGACTTTTTGATAATCGCGATGAGATAATGAAATTAAATGTATCACCGACAGCCGTAGTCGAGGAGATGTCTAAAAACATGGCCAAAAAATCGGATATAGAATGCAAGTTCTTTGAAACCTCTGAAGATGTTCCAGATCCACGAGACTTAAGTCGAGATAAGAAGAATCTCATGATTTTTGATGATTTACAGTTAGAGCGACAAAATAAATGCGAATCGTATTATATAAGAGGTAGGCATAGTAATGTAGACTGCTTTTACCTAGCACAAAATTATTTCAAGCTGCCCAGACAAACTATCAGAGAGAATGCTAACTTTATATGTTTGTTCCCTCAAGACCTCAAGAATATTAATCATATATACAGCGATCATATAGGTGTAGATGATATGACTATTGAAGAATTTCGAAAACTATGCAAAACTGCGTGGGATGAAACGCATGGTTTTGTGGTTATAGACCTTACTAGTAAAACAAATAAGGGCAGGTACAGATCTGGATTAGATACATTTTACATTAAATAAAAGCAATAATAAAATGATAACAAAATTTAAGATTTTATATTCTAGGTTTAAAAATAGCTATCTAAAATGGAAACCCTTCTTGACGAAATTTTATCTACTACTCAAACGATTGCACGCAACACAGAGGCTAAAGAATCCTTTTGCATTTTGTTGAGCGAAAGGAGCACACGAATTCGAACGAAATTTAATCCACTAATCGAACTGGACAAAAGTAAGAAGTATGAAATGGCCCTTGTTAATCTTGAAACTTACTACAGTTTTCCCAATATAGACGAAACAAATAATAAATTCGTATATTCGTCAGATAACGGTGTAACGTGGGAAGATTTAGACATTCCAACCGGTTGCTATGAAATCGATGACTTAAACGAATACATACAGAGAATTCTAAAAGAAGAAGGTCATGGACAATGTATAAAGTTGCAACCAAATAACAATACTTTGAAGGCTGTTTTGGAAATTGATGAGAACTATAAAGTTGATTTTACAGTACCAAATTCAATTAGTACGGTTCTAGGATTTCAGAGTCGTGTATACTCCGAAGGATATAACGAATCCGAGCACATAGTCGATATAAACAGCGTGAATAGTTTACGTGTTACCAGTGATATAATAGGATCATCGTATGCCAACGGAACTACGGAGAACATAATTTATTCTTTCTTTCCATCGGTCGGGCCTGGTTATAAGATAATCGAATCTCCTCATAATCTGGTTTATCTTCCAATAACGCTATACTCTATTTCATCGATGGAAACAAAACTAATAGACCAAAATGGAAAACTAATTAATTTAAGAGGTGAGGAATTGTCGATACGATTTCACATAAGAGAGGTTTAATTTAAAGTTTATATTTAATATAAGATGAGCGCTTACGCTAAGGTCAAAGTTAATATTTCTGAAGGGCAAAAAGAGAAGATTAAGCGAGCTGTTCAAGTAGGAACTGGAGTGAGTATAAGACTTTCTCATGGAGACATAACTGGTGAGCATGTGTTAGCTCTAAACCAGAGGCAAATTAACAAGTTAACTAAAGCGTATCAGAATGGAACTGGTGTGACAATTAAAATGGGTAAAAAGCAATTAGAAGACAATGCGAGAGTCGAAGGTGGATTTATTGGCGCTATTCTACCGTTCTTAGCAACAGCCGGAAAGTTTCTACTGTCTAGTGTTCTTCCGAGTTTAGCCACAGGAGCCTTAACAGGATTGGGTTCTGCAGCTGGTTCCAAAATTGTCGATAAAATAAGTGGATCTTCGATCTCACACCCGATAAGTGGATCTTCGATCTCACACCCGATAAGTGGATCTGGCGTGCTCTACGTTAAGAAAGGAGGATCATGCTGTAAGATAAGACCTGCTGGGGAAGGTCTTTTTCTATCTCCGTGGAAAAAGGGTACTTCAATAACGGGTTCTGGTTTGTTTATGAAAAGAGGAGCAGGATATATCAGCGGTGAAGGTCTTATCTTGGGACCCAATTCGCCATTTAAAAATATTCCTATTCTTGGAATGTTACTTTAAACAATCTCTTATATAAATGTCTGGATACGGTCACCCAATACACAAATTTATCACCAAACGAAAGCCTCGTGTGAGTACGATAATTTGGTTGCCTAAAGTGGTCACTCACGCTCCTGCAAGACAACGAGCAGGCGATAGATATGAGATTTTTGCTCAGCAAGCGATAACGATTGAACCAAAGACAAATATTACAGTAGAAGTAGGCCTTGGAGTCCGAATGACCAGTGGAATGTGTCTAGTCTCTCTTAGACAGAAGTTGAAACAACTCAGACTGAGCCTTCAAGATGGTACAGTACTAGAGGACGCAGAGGATATAATAATTACAATTCAAAACAACTCAGATTCACCAGTTACTATAAATGAAAAAGACTCAATTTGTTATGTTAATTACTACGATGCATAAATTGTATGTTTTATGTTTACGTTTTATGTTTACGTTTTACGTTTACGTTTTAAACATTATACTTATAATAAGAAAATGTCACTACTGAAAATTAGTGATCCTGCAAAAAGAGATTTTATTATCGAAGAGTTTTTGAAAACGAAAAAAAATATTAAACAAAACTTTCTCTCTGAGAGAATAGATGATCTTGGACTTCAACGAGAATTAACGAAAATCTACAAACCAATAGTCGACTCTCAATCAGCAATTTCAAAAGAACAAAACGCTTTGCTGTCGACAATAAAAGATAACTCTGCAGCAACATCACTCGCTCTAAAATCACTTCCAGATTCGTTGAAAACTATTCAATTTCCCCAGTATCCGTCTATAGAGGCATACGACGACGATGACCCAGTAGAAGACATTAGAAGGTTAGAATTAGGAAATATTGCAGTTGAATACCTTAAAAAATATGCTTCTGATAGAAGACTTGTGGACACAACATTCGGATTAAGATCAAGAGATGGAAAATTCTACATTGGAGACAGCGAAGCCTCAATCCAAGAAAATGATATTACAGTTGGAACCACAACTTATCAAGGAACTCCAGGATTATGGGAATTGTTAACGTTAGCTAGTCCAAACAGTTCAATTTATGATAGTCGTGATCTCAAAGAATACGCCGAGATTCTAACTAAAACGAATGCCATGAGTCAGCCAAATAAACCAAACAAACCTAAATCGTCTAGAAGTGTAAAATATAAACAGATAATAAAACCCATATGGGACGATTACATGAAGTTAAGAGGTAAAACAGGAAGCGGAATAATTACCATTCCTTCAGATCCTAACGAATTAGTAAAACAATTAGAGTTGCGAATATATAGCTACAAAGCGGGAAATACGGGTGTAAGGAATGAAATTGTAGGTATGACGGATGAGTTACTAAGACAAAGAGTGATAACCAAAGATGAATATAAAAAATTGATGATCTAATTTAAAAATTGATGATCTAATTAAAAATTGATGATCTAATTTAAAAATTGATGATATAGAAATGCTGGTCGTTGCGAGAAGAAGTTATAAAAAAGTACACGTTGTCGGTGGAGCAGGAATATTCGATTCCATTGCAGGATTTCTCAAGAGACTACTGACATCGAATGCAGCCAAACAAATTGCGAGCACAGCTGTCAAAGAGATTGGGAGTGTTGCCAAGGATAAGGCGATCGACGTTGGAAAACGATTACTCAATAAGATACTTCCACCAACCACCGTTCAGCAGCCGATAACTCAGGAAACTAAAGTCATTCTAGCTAGATTACTAGGATCGAATCCAGAAATGACGGGAGGAGCTATTAGAATTCAAGATCTCGTAAAACGCTTAAACGGAGGTGGTTTGAAAATGGCTTAAACATATTTTCTTATTTAAAAATATATGTATAATAAAATGCAATCCGATATTCTAAGATTCACAGAGCAACCATTGATCGATGAAGGTATCGAGCGATACGAATGGCATGAGTACGAACCTGTAGCGAGAACTAACCTTAACAGTTCTGGTGAAATAAGAATAAATATTGAATTACAAGACTTATACAGTCACCCAGCAGAGTCATATCTACAATTCGATGGAAGACTAATTAAAGCCGATGACACCGCATACGTTAACGCCGATTTAGTCGCTCTTACGAATAATGGGCTTATGTATCTATTCAGTCAAATATCCTATCAGTTATCTAATCAAGAAATCGAAACGCTATTTCATCCGGGTCAAGCTACAACGATGCTCGGTTTACTTACGTATCCAAACGATTTTCAGTTGACTCAAGGCTTAAATCAGCTGTGGTATAAAGACACTGGAGCGACTGCTGTTATTGCGGACAACCCCGGCTTTGCCACTAGACAAAGCTTTCTCATTCGCAAACCAAACACTAAAGGAATGTTCAGCTTTATTGTTCCGTTGAAGCATATTTTCGGGTTTTGCGATGATTACGACAAGATTATTTACGGTTTTAAACAGACGCTGACTTTAGTTCGTAAAGCTGACGATGATGCCATATTCCGAGATAACGCTGCAGCTGCTGGAAAAGTTGCGATAAACAAAATTTCATGGTTTATTCCGCACGTTATTCCTTCCGATATGGAACGAATGCAGTTGTATAAGACGATTGAATCAAAATTAACGTTGCCAGTTGCGTATAGAGCTCGTCAATGCGACACAATAACGGTTCCTCAGTCGACAAGTTTCAGTTGGCGTCTTAGCGTAAAAACATCACCTGAGAAACCTAGATATATCATCGTAGGATTTCAGACGGACCGTAGCGGTAATCAGGAAAGTAATCCGTCGCTATTTAATCACTGCGATCTCAAGAACATTTATGTGATGATGAATCAAGAAAGATATCCAGCTGTCGATCATAACCTGTCGTTTCCTAATCAACAATTCTCCAGAGCGTACAGAGACGCGTCCTCCTTTAGTCAAAAATTCTATGGTATGGATAAGTTGATTACCCAAAGCAATATAACACCTGTAGATTATAAAGAATTATATCCGTTGTTCGTGTTCGATGTAAGCAAACAATCCGAGCGTTTGAAATCTTCAGTCGTTGATATTCAGATTAAGGCTCTTTTCAATGCAGCAGTGCCAGCCGACACCGAAGCGTATGCTGTCGTAATTTCAGATAGGTTGCTGCAGTTCCAATCGGATGGACAGAAAATGAGTGTAGTGTATGGAAAATTGATTTAAAGAATACTTATATATTATGAAGCTACCAGAGCTTAGAATGTTAGCCAAGCATCACGATGTTACAGGCACTTCGCATCTCAACAAACCTCAAATGATAGCTGTATTGATTGAAAAGAATATTCTTCCGACGGACTACAAGTCTGTGTCATATCGACATGACACGTTGAGTAGTATCAGGAAACAACCGAGAAGAGTAGATATTATAGATCGAGAGACTGGCGTTGTTACCTCGTATCCATCGATGTATAAAGCTGCTAAGGCGTATGGTCAGAGTGCTGGTATAATAGCTTATCATAACGGAAATGTCTGGAGAGATAGATACGAAATTAAAGTGTATGAGAGATAAAATGATATGAAATTAGTGGATCTTCGATCTCACAGATAAGTGGATCTTCGATCTCACATGTTTTAATATTTTTGCGTGGTAAGATAAAATGGATTTAAAGAAAAGTAGTTTAAGAAACATGAACCATGTTGAACACTTGCTCGACTCGCCGGTTCCTGACATTAAGGTTCCTACGCTTACGCCTACACCTGGTAAATACAAACCAGTAGCGCCTAAGAGAAAATACAAAAATAGGGTTAGGACAAAAATAAATGAATTTGCGGATTGGCTACTTAGTTATGTGCCTGAACGAGACAATAAAGTCGTAAATGAAAAACTCGAATCATTGAAGTCAACTGTTTCCAGGATATTTGATAAAATTAAAATTCGAGAAACAGCGTCGGCTATTAAAGGATTCACCAAGCAGTATAGAATAGATGGAATTAATGGAATGGATGCCTCTTCGTTTCTTGATTTCGTCGGACCGCAGGTAGTAAATCTGTTGTCGACTAATCGCCAAACAAAGGTTAATCTAGTTCTTACTTGTACTATGGAACGAGTAGATATGAAATCTGGAATAGTGACTTCTGAGGATATACCATTCGTTTCCAGGGCAGAAGTTATTTTAGAAGCAACCGACTTGAATGAAATATACAGCAGAAAAAAGGATAAAATCATGGAGTCTATTGCTAGTTTTCAGATGCAAGGAAGTAATTGGAGATTTAAAGCCGTTGTAAAATTAGATATAAATACGGTAAAATATACACCCTTAAGAGGTAGTTCTTACATTCCACTTCCCAGCTTCTTAGCTAATAAAAAGGCTATTATAAATATGAAAAACGACGACGAAGAATGTTTCAAATGGTGTATCACTAGAGCTTTGAATCCGGTTGTGAAAAATCCGGAAAAAATAACGAAAGCTTTGAAAGAACAATCGAAAAAACTTAATTGGAGTGGTATTGAGTTTCCAGTTGCTGCTGATGCTAATGTGATAGGTAGGTTCGAGAGAAATAATAATGTTAATGTTAATGTATTCGGTTATGAAAAAGAAGTATACCCGCTTTATCTGTCTAAGTGTGAAAGTAGTATTGATCTTTTGCTTATATCTGATGGAGAAAAAAAACATTATTGCTGGATAAAGAATTTTAACAGATTGATGACATCTGGGACTAATTCGAGGTACTATTGTAAAAGATGCACGACTGGTTTCTCAACGACCAAAGCGCTTAACAACCATAATGAGTACTGCTCTCAACATAACGCACAAAAAATAGAAATGCCAGAACCAGGAACTATGTTAAGTTTTAAAAATTATAACAATTCTATGAGGGTTCCTTTTATAGTCTACGCAGATTTCGAGTCTTTTGTGAAACCGATCGATACATGCCAACCAAATCCAGAGTTGTCGTACACTAATAAATATCAAAAGCATACTCCTAGCTCCTTTTGTTACCACATAAAATGTTTCGATGATAGCGTATATTCACAAGATCCTGTGACGTTTACGGCTGAAAGCGAAGATGATGATGTTGGTCAAATATTTGTAGATAAATTAGAAGAGAATATAAAACGAATATATAATCAGTTTAAATTTAAGAAGAATATGATATTTACAGAAGAGGACAAGAAGTGTTTTGATACAGCTACAACATGTCATATCTGTGAAAAAACGTTGGGTGAAGACCGAGTGAGAGATCACTGTCATCTTAGTGGTAAATTTAGAGGTGCTGCTCATAACAGTTGTAATTTAAACTATAAAGTCCCCAAGTTTTTCCCTGTAGTGTTTCATAATCTTTCCGGGTACGATTGCCATCTGTTCATTAAGAAACTGAGAGGTGATAATGGAGAGAAAATTAACTGCATACCTAACAACGAGGAAAAGTATATATCGTTTAGCAGAGAGGTTGTTGTCGGTAAGTTTGTAAAAGATGGAAAAGAAATACTAGTCCGACGAGAACTGCGTTTTATCGACAGTTTTAAATTTATGGCTTCGAGTCTTGATGCTTTATCGAGGAACCTAAGCAAAGACCAGTGTAAAAATATTAGGAAACGATATACAGGAAAGAAGCTCGATCTTTTGCTAAGAAAAGGCATATATCCTTATGACTACGTCGATTCATTTACTACCTTTAATGAAACCGAACTACCACCAAAATCCGCTTTCTATTCTAAGCTAAATGATTCGAATATTAGCGATGAAGACTACGAGCATGCACAAACGGTATGGAAAGAATTTGGATGCAAAACATTCAGAGAATATCACGATTTATACAACGTTTCGGATGTTCTGCTACTTGCTGATGTTTTCGAAAACTTTAGAGATGTGTGTATGAAGAACTATACGCTTGACCCTGCATGGTATTTTACATCTCCTGGCTTAGCCTGGGATGCCGCTTTAAAATTGACAGGCGTGAAATTAGAGTTATTGAGTGATTACAATATGATTCTGATGATTAAGCAAGGGATGAGAGGAGGAGTGAGCACAATATCAAATCGTTACGGGAAAGCGAATAATAAATATATGAACGATTTCAACAGTAACGAAAATTCTACATTTATCACTTACCTGGATGCGAATAATCTATATGGATGGGCTATGATCAAACCTTTACCTACTCACGGGTTCAAATGGATGAATAAAGCTGATTTAAAAAATTGGAGAAGTATTCCATGCATATTGGAAGTTGATTTGGAATATCCTAAAGAGTTACACGACCTGCATAACGATTTTCCGTTAGCCCCCGAAAGCATTGAGATTGACAAAGTCAAAAAGTTAATTCCAAACTTAAACCATAAAAAGAAGTATGTGCTGCATTACGATAATCTGAAGCTGTACGAGAGCTTAGGTCTGAAAATAACAAAAGTGCACAGAGGCATACTATTCGAGGAAAGCGATTGGTTGAAAAAGTATATCGATTTAAATACAGCTCTTAGAACGAAAGCTACTAATGACTTTGAGAAAGACTTTTTCAAATTAATGAATAACAGTGTCTTTGGAAAAACTTGTGAGAACATTGAAAATCGTGTTGATATAAAGTTAGTGTGTCAGGAGGAGAAGGCTATTGAACTAGCCGCTAAACCTAATTACGAGAGATGTACTATTTTCGATGAAAATCTAATAGCCGTTCACATGAAAAAAACTAAATTGTACTATAATAAACCTATCTATCTTGGCATGTGTATATTAGATTTGAGTAAAACGTTGATGTATGAATTTCATTACAATTACATCAAGGATAAATACGGAAATAGAGCTAAATTATTATTTACCGATACAGATTCTTTGACATACGAAATTAAAACTGAAGACTTTTACTCAGATATCGCAGGTGATATTAAGGCTCGATTCGATACAAGTGACTATCCAAGAGATCATCCGTCTGGTATTGAGATTGGAGTAAATAAAAAAGTTATTGGAATGTTCAAGGATGAAACTAGTGGGAAACAGATAAAAGAATTTATCGGGTTGCGAGCAAAGTTGTATTCTTATAAGATGGCTGCTGGAGATGAGCACAAGAAATGTAAAGGTATTAAGAAGAATGTTGTCCAGAAAACTATTACTCACGAAGATTATAAAGACTGTTTATTTACTAAAAAAGAACAACAACGAACGATGAATGTTATTAGATCTTATCATCACGATATTTATACAGAAGAAATTAATAAAGTTGCATTATCTGCAGATGACGATAAACGGGTAATAATGGAGGATGGAATTCATACTTTGGCATATGGTCACTACTCGTTGAAAATTTTTAATTAATGTTTATATTAAATAAATGAGCGTCAAACAAATCGATGTTTGTGGAGTAGTGCTACCGAATCATCCGTTAACGAATTTTGAATTATTGGATGCCGCGAAGAAGCTGAATATTCCGAATTTTAGAGGCGTTTTCGTGCGAGACGAGCTGCCGAATAAACCTAGACGGAATGAATGTGGGATATTGAATCTAGATGATTCTAAAGGAACCGGTCAGCATTGGTGCGCTTTCTTAAAGAGCGGTAATGAGAAAATATATTTCGATAGTTACGGCCTTCCTCCCCCTCTGGAACTGATAAAGTATTTACGCCGTCCAGTGTTATATAACAGCGAGCGAATACAGCCGGATAACGAAGTGTTTTGCGGCCATTTGTGTCTGTATGTGACGAAGATGGTGGGTGATGGAATGAATTTCCAAGAAGTTATAAATGGCTTGCATTAAAAATTATTATTATATAGATATATATATAAAATGCCTGTCGATAAATTTGGTCACACCGATTTTGGAGGAACATCACGAAGAGTAATCGCTGGAGGTGTAACTCTTAGTCAAATAAATGCTAATTTTCTTCGATGTGATGGAGCAAATCTGCCGACTGGAAATTTAAAAATGAATGGACATGTGATAAAAGGTCTCCCAGTAACGAATACTTCGACTGCCGGAATGGATGAAGCTTTAAGTAGGGGGCAAGCCATTGATTTGATAACGAATCACGATGACTCTCCGTCCAACGATAATCATTTGACAAATAAGAAATACGTTGATGCATCGAAGGTGTCTAAGACTGGTGATACAATGGCTGGCGACTTGTTCTTAAACGTTGGCTCCGATCGTCTGCGTTCAATGGGTTGTAAGGACTTGAGAGGAGAAAATAAAGAATTCACTATTTTCTTAGGTAGTATACGAAATAAACTACAATGTTCGTTAAACAATCCTATTACATTACAATCGACGGATGGATTACTGTGCAAAATGGGTGTAGAAAATATAATGAGAATCGGTAGAGCGCCTAACGATCGAAAAATCGACGTTTACCAAAATATCCTAATGAATAGTAATAATATCAACGATTTAAGCGATCCTCTTTTAGCTCAAGATGCTGCTACAAAGAATTACGTCGACAAATCTCTGAAAAAGTGCCGTGTTGGGTATATTCCTCCCTTGGAAGCTGATGTAAGTGTGACAGGATTCGTTGTTAGTGCCAGTTCTTGTTTGGCCGGAAGCAAAGCCTACCATGCTTTCACTAATCTCAAGGACGATGTTAACGCAGCTTGGAATTCAGGTGAAGATAATATGATTCCTTGGTTACAAATTAAATGTCCTGAGCCAGTTAAAATTTGGAGAATTGCGTTGAAAACAGTATCTGCATCTCTCTTTTATTTTGACGCTAGCAATGATGGAGCAGTGTTTGCACACTTACATGCATATGGGACTACTTCAGAGGCTGTTCCGACATTTTTTAATATTTCTACTACGAATGCGTATCAATATTATAGAGTTGCAGTAGAGACAAGAGGTAATGATCTACGAGGGATTCAGGTATTGCAATTATATGTATACGATGACTAATCTGCATTAAAAATTATTATTATATATAAAATGCCTGTCGATAAATTCGGTCACACCGATGTTAGTTCATCACAAAGAGTAATCGCTGGAGGTGTTACTCTTAGTCAAATAAATGAGAGTTTTCTTCGATTGGATGGAGCAAACATCGCGACTGGAAATTTAAAAATGGGTGGTCACAAAATTAAAGGACTACCAACAACGAAACCTTTGACAGCAGCAATGGATGAGGCTTTAAGTTGGGGTCAAGCCATTGATTTGATAACGAATCACGACGATTCTCCATCCAACGATAATCATTTGACGAATAAGAAATACGTTAATGAACAAGTTACATTGAAGGTGTCTAAAACTGGTGATACCATGACTGGTGATCTAATCTTAAACGTTGGCTCCGATCGTCTGCGTTCAATGGGTTGTAAGGACTTGAGAGGAGATAATAAAGAATTCACTATTTTCTTAGGTAGTATACGAAATAAACTACAATGTTCGTTAAACAATCCTATTACATTACAATCGATGGATGGATTTCGTTTTAGAATAAGCAATGAAATCATGTTAGAGATGGTTAAGTCGACGCAATACAATATTTCATCTCAAATAAATGTGTATACAACCATCTTTATGCATGATGGTTACATTACAGGTCTACACAATCCCAACAGCGCCAGCGATGCAGCTACGAAGCAGTATGTAGATTCTATCACAATCGGTCCCGCGCTTAGCATTCATTCTTTAACTCGTCAAGCCATAGACGCTAAAACTCACACAAGAGTTTCTTTCGATAGTGTAAGATTCCAAACCGATGCTGGTATAAGTACGAGACTGACTCGTGTCACTCCCGGAAAAGCCGGATACTATTTGGTTTCGACGTATATAGAATTTTGTGACACTAATACCGCTCATGGTAACGTCTACCTGTATAAAAATGGAGCGAATTACATGCAAATTGCGGGCGGAGGGGGTACGGGAGCTGCGCATAACAATTCAACCGGTTGTAGCATAGTTTTTGTAACCAACACCGATTTTCTCGAGATATTCGTTTATTCACACATCGCACTAAATATATTCGCTAGAGACTTTTCGACAGTATTCTTACGACCTTAATTTCCTTGCTGATCGTAATAATAAAAGACTTCCAAAGGGCGGTGACCAATCCTCTCCCTCGCCGTCTCATCATCCACTGACCGTGTACTCATCATAGCTGAGTCGGCTTGTGGAACAGAAATCTCGTAACAAATTTCTGCCCCGGCGGGGAATTGAACCCCCAACCTCTTGATCGACAGTCCAGCGCGCTATCCACTGTACTACCGAGCACCCCCCTCAGGAAATAATAAAAGACATCCAGCTTGTTAACCCTATACTACTAGGAGGATGAAGAAGATGAGGAGGAGGATGAAGAAGATGAGGAGGAGGATGAAGAAGATGAAGAGGAGGATGAAGAAGATGATGAGGAGGATGAAGAAGATGATGAGGAGGATGAAGAAGATGAGGTGGATGAAGAAGATGAGGAGGAGGATGAAGAAGATGAGGAGGAGGATGAAGAAGATGATGAGGAGGATGAAGAAGATGAGGAGGATGAAGAAGATGAGGAGGAGGATGAAGAAGATGAGGAGGTGGATGAAGAAGATGAGGAGGAGGATGAAGAAGATGAGGAGGAGGATGAAGAAGATGAAGAGGAGGATGAAGAAGATGATGAGGAGGATGAAGAAGATGAGGAGGAGGATGAAGAAGATGAAGAGGAGGATGAAGAAGATGAAGAGGAGGATGAAGAAGATGATGAGGAGGATGAAGAAGATGATGAGGAGGATGAAGAAGATGAGGTGGATGAAGAAGATGAGGAGGAGGATGAAGAAGATGAGGAGGAGGATGAAGAAGATGAGGAGGAGGATGAAGAAGATGATGAGGAGGATGAAGAAGATGAGGAGGATGAAGAAAATGAGGAGGAGGATGAAGAAGATGAGGAGGTGGATGAAGAAGATGAAGAGGAGGATGAAGAAGATGAGGAGGTGGATGAAGAAGATGAGGAGGAGGATGAAGAAGATGAGGAGGATGAAGAAGATGAGGAGGAGGATGAAGAAGATGAAGAGGAGGATGAAGAAGATGATGAGGAGGATGAAGAAGATGAGGAGGAGGATGAAGAAGATGAAGAGGAGGATGAAGAAGATGATGAGGAGGATGAAG
Source organism: Lumbricus rubellus (assembly GCA_945859605.1). NCBI lineage: Eukaryota > Metazoa > Annelida > Clitellata > Crassiclitellata > Lumbricidae > Lumbricus > Lumbricus rubellus. The sequence continues at coordinate 566,550 of OX243812.1, read as the reverse complement.
AAGATGAGGAGGAGGATGAAGAAGATGAAGAGGAGGATGAAGAAGATGAAGAGGATGAAGATGATGAGGAGGATGAAGAAGATGAAGAGGAGGATGAAGAAGATGAGGAGGTGGATGAAGAAGATGAGGAGGAGGATGAAGAAGATGAGGAGGTGGATGAAGAAGATGAAGAGGAGGATGAAGAAGATGAGGAGGTGGATGAAGAAGATGAGGAGGAGGATGAAGAAGATGAGGAGGAGGATGAAGAAGATGAGGAGGAGGATGAAGAAGATGAGGAGGTGGATGAAGAAGATGAAGAGGAGGATGAAGAAGATGAGGAGGTGGATGAAGAAGATGAGGAGGAGGATGAAGATGAGGAGGAGGATGAAGAAGATGAAGAGGAGGATGAAGAAGATGAGGAGGAGGATGAAGAAGATGAAGAGGAGGATGAAGAAGATGAAGAGGAGGATGAAGAAGATGATGAGGAGGATGAAGAAGATGATGAGGAGGATGAAGAAGATGAGGTGGATGAAGAAGATGAGGAGGAGGATGAAGAAGATGAGGAGGAGGATGAAGATGATGAGGAGGATGAAGAAGATGAGGAGGATGAAGAAGATGAGGAGGAGGATGAAGAAGATGAGGAGGAGGATGAAGAAGATGATGAGGAGGATGAAGAAGATGAGGAGGATGAAGAAAATGAGGAGGAGGATGAAGAAGATGAGGAGGTGGATGAAGAAGATGAAGAGGAGGATGAAGAAGATGAGGAGGTGGATGAAGATGAGGAGGAGGATGAAGAAGATGAGGAGGATGAAGAAGATGAGGAGGAGGATGAAGAAGATGAAGAGGAGGATGAAGAAGATGATGAGGAGGATGAAGAAGATGAGGAGGAGGATGAAGAAGATGAAGAGGAGGATGAAGAAGATGATGAGGAGGATGAAGAAGATGAGGAGGAGGATGAAGAAGATGAAGAGGAGGATGAAGAAGATGAAGAGGATGAAGATGATGAGGAGGATGAAGAAGATGAAGAGGAGGATGAAGAAGATGAGGAGGTGGATGAAGAAGATGAGGAGGAGGATGAAGAAGATGAGGAGGTGGATGAAGAAGATGAAGAGGAGGATGAAGAAGATGAGGAGGTGGATGAAGAAGATGAGGAGGAGGATGAAGAAGATGAGGAGGTGGATGAAGAAGATGAAGAGGAGGATGAAGAAGATGAGGAGGTGGATGAAGAAGATGAGGAGGAGGATGAAGAAGATGAGGAGGTGGATGAAGAAGATGAAGAGGAGGATGAAGAAGATGAGGAGGTGGATGAAGAAGATGAGGAGGAGGATGAAGAAGATGAGGAGGAGGATGAAGAAGATGAGGAGGTGGATGAAGAAGATGAAGAGGAGGATGAAGAAGATGAGGAGGTGGATGAAGAAGATGAGGAGGAGGATGAAGATGAGGAGGAGGATGAAGAAGATGAAGAGGAGGATGAAGAAGATGAGGAGGAGGATGAAGAAGATGAAGAGGAGGATGAAGAAGATGAAGAGGAGGATGAAGAAGATGATGAGGAGGATGAAGAAGATGATGAGGAGGATGAAGAAGATGAGGTGGATGAAGAAGATGAGGAGGAGGATGAAGAAGATGAGGAGGAGGATGAAGAAGATGATGAGGAGGATGAAGAAGATGAGGAGGATGAAGAAGATGAGGAGGAGGATGAAGAAGATGAGGAGGTGGATGAAGAAGATGAGGAGGAGGATGAAGAAGATGAGGAGGAGGATGAAGAAGATGAAGAGGAGGATGAAGAAGATGATGAGGAGGATGAAGAAGATGAGGAGGAGGATGAAGAAGATGAAGAGGAGGATGAAGAAGATGAAGAGGAGGATGAAGAAGATGATGAGGAGGATGAAGAAGATGATGAGGAGGATGAAGAAGATGAGGTGGATGAAGAAGATGAGGAGGAGGATGAAGAAGATGAGGAGGAGGATGAAGAAGATGATGAGGAGGATGAAGAAGATGAGGAGGATGAAGAAGATGAGGAGGAGGATGAAGAAGATGAGGAGGTGGATGAAGAAGATGAAGAGGAGGATGAAGATGAGGAGGTGGATGAAGAAGATGAGGAGGAGGATGAAGAAGATGAGGAGGAGGATGAGAAGGAGGACAAGGTGGATGTGGATAAGATGTAGGGAATGAAGCAGACAGAAAACAGATCTAAGCCACACATCCATAAAGTAGAGCGCAGTTATGATCAAATATGACCCATCTGACCAAAACCTAAATTGTACAAAATGCAACTTGTATGTCATACATCTTTAAAAAAGAAAACGTATCTCCTCTAAAATGACACAAATTTTATAGTTCTATCACATTTCTTGTCCAAAGTTATGAGTAAAAATATGATTAAACTCAGAAGCGTGTTGCGATATGGGTCTGGTTTTATTCAGATGAATCACAAATAATCTGATCAAAGTAAAGTCTAAAACATTTACCTTTGAGTCCTCTAGGTCCTTCTTCCAACGGAGAATCTGGCGCAGCCTTTGCTGCCTTTCCTTCTTCCACTTCCATCTTCTCCTCTGTCTTCACCGTTTCCTCTTCTTCTCCACCAACATCTTTCCCTTCGACCTTCACCTCGTTGCCTGCCTCCAACATCGCCTCCGTTTTCGTGTACCCGCTCACTGCAACCACCACCTCCTCCTCCGCCTCTGCCGCTTCCTTCTTTACCCCTTCCATCTTCACCTCCTCCTCCTCCTCCTTCTCTTCCCTCACAGGACCAGCAGCAGCACCAGCTGTCGTGGCTGCGGCAGCTGCTGCCTCAGCCTCATCATCTGTGATGTCCTCATGAACTGGCTGCTGCTGCTGCTGTGGTGGAGCTGCGTACTTGAATTCTTCCGGTGACCTTGGCTCTGATTTGACAGTCACCTCGTCATCTGTTATGTCTTCGTGTTTGACGGCCATCTTGAAGTTTCCGACAGGAGACGACGACGACGTCAGCTGAGGTGGATTGGACGACGAGACTGGACCGCCGCCAGGTGGCGTCTCGTCTCCTCCGTTCATTGCAAACATCGAGGGACTCGCTGTGGCTGACTGCATTCCAGGTGGCACCAGTGGATGGTTGTTGTTGCTGCTGCTGCTGGAGGGGGATGGACCACCAACGATAGCACGGTGATGATGATACGGAGACGACTGAGAGTCCGTCTGTTGCTGCTGCTGAGAGGATGAGGATGATGATGAGGAGATGCCTGTCGCCTGTGTGGCATTGGCAAATGATGGCTGCTGCTGCTGCTGCTGATGCTGAAGCAGTGATGACTGAGATGACTGAATTGGAACGAGAAGATTCGAAGTAGGAGTTGGAGGCTGAGGCAGATGAGGAGGAGGCTGAGGCTGAGGAGGAGGATGAGGAAGAGGCGGCAGCAGCTGGTCATTTAACAACGATGGACCAATAATCTATGCAAAGAAAATAATGACAAAGTCTTAGTCTGTTTAAATACAGCATGACAATATAAGATGTCACAACGTTCACAGACAACTCGTCTTCATCACACTCTCTCTTCAACTCTAATGACCTGTCCTCCTCCTCCTCCTCATCCTCCTCCTCCTCATCCTTTTCAAATTAATATCAATGTCATCAAACTCAGCTTTCTATTCATTATCAACAGCTTTAACACGCCAGAAGTAGCACAGAAATGTTAATCTGAGACAACGTTAGAATTATAACACATAACAAGAGGTAATAAGAGAGAGATGACAGACTAACAGAGACAAAACCAGACAAAACCAGACAAACAAACAAACAAACAAACAAAAACAGCGTCTTCCGTGAAGTGTGCATGATTACATGTGTAAGCGCGAAATGAACGTACCACATCTTGGACGCCAAACGGAAGATCATGTTTGGAGTTTGGAAAGTTTGGCCTCTGATTTGGAAATCCGTCGACAGTTGTGGCGGCCGAATGACAATCCTACAATCAGCAAAATATCGTCGACTGTCAACGAAATGGATTTGAAGCAAAGCAGACGTAAGACTCGTCGTCTCTGATTGGACAACTGATTCAATGCAGCATCGTTGTCATAGAAACTGGATAGCAGCATGGAGGGATCGAGACATAGACAAACATTTTATATGGCATCAGAGGTCAATGACATCAGGAGAAATTGTATTTCAAACAGTTCTCAAGTACTAAAAGTAGCAATGCATAAATGTGACCCATCTGACCAAAATCAGGCATTTAACGCAAAACACGCCTTGAAATAATGACTAAAATGTGATAAAATCTCAATTTTTCAATTGTTCCTTTTTGACATAAAATTAAAAATAAATGTTTTAAACTTATTAAAAGAACAATTCATGAAAAATATTTTTTAAATAAAATTTGGATGATTTTTAAGTGATTATTGTTTAAATAATTCAATGACCTTTCCTGGAATATTCCACTTTCCCGACATCAATGGCCATTATCAGCATAAGGCTAACGTAACAAATAAGGCATGAGTAAAAGCCCAGACATTCTTCTGGTCTGTTTATTTGTTGCAAATTTTATTCAGTTCTAAACATAGTTGCTAAACAATCTTGCATTCCAAAGTTATAGGAAACTTTAAATGCATTTTTCTCAGAATTGTAATTTGAATGATTGAACCATACTTTTACTCATAACTTTGATCATGATAGAACAATAAGATTATTTAAAAGAAGAGACTTTAATCTTTTCAAATATATATATATATATATATATACTAGCTGTACCCAGCCACGCGTTGCTGTGGCAGAAAATACCTCTCCCTCTCCCTCTCCTCCCTCCCCACCCTCTTCGTCCCGCTTCCTCCGCTCCTTTCCTCCGTCCATTCCTGACATCGGATGAAAGGCCGCTTTCGAAAATTAATTTGCGACTCGCTTATGACGTCACAGCACGCGACCTCATTCATGTTTCAACTGCTGTGTCTGAAATCTGGCAGCCCTGCTGTTTTGTTGAATTTGCAAAACGGATTGCAAAGTTCACTTTTTGTGGAAACAATTGGGTTTTTTTCGGAGAAAAAAATGTTCTGACACTGTGCTATTGGAATGGAACGCTTTGGTAAATTTTCAAAAACAATCGGTGCGTAACTTTGGGCGTGATTGTGACCGCACTATTGGAAAGTTTCATTTTTATTTATATAGATATATATATATATGACACCAATATTTAAAAATACGACTTAAGCCTGGTTTTGGTCAGGTGGGTCGCAAATGTTAATGAAAGGTGCAAGATGTGAAACCAAACCCCTTATTGAGGAAAGTATAATTTGACACATAATGAGATTAATTAGGCCGAAAAAAATTGTTGTGTTTCCGGTAACACGACCGACCCTCTTTTATTGCCGCGACTCAAATAATTTTGTAAAAAATTTACTAAAAAAGATTTTTTTAATTAAATTTTTTTTTCTTCTAAAAACCTTTTTTTAATTTTTAAATATTTTTGTAACATTTGTATTGACATAACAAAAAAGACGTCAACAAAATGAAATTAATAGGACTGCTTTCTAGAGCAGTTTTAGGTGCAGACAGTCGGGAAATAGGCAGCTTATACTTGCTTAGAAGACGTACTTTGTTGCAGCGTGTACCTTTGTGCAAAAAAGTCGTGGAGTATAATTTTTCGGATAATCACTGTATAAAAATATTTTACCAAAATAAAAATATTTTTCGACCTCACCTGGTCACCTGGTGCCGTCAGCTACTGGAGCTCTGGCGAAAGCCCTGGTGCATCTTCTCCAGTTGATCCTCTCCTCTCGACCTACCTACCCAATTTTTTTTAGCTCTGTTACCGGAAACACAACATTTTTTTTAGGCCTTATACCTGTCCAGTGGATGGGTTGACGACATCTTGGAACATCACGGATCCAGATGCAGACTGTGGTCTCATCATTCTCATGCTATAGACGTCCTGCGGATACCGTGTGGCAGCGGCGGCGGCGTTCATGAAGCCAAGAGGTGTCTGACTGCGAACCACTGCATTGGTGCTCGAAGAAGAAGACGATGATGACGACGACGAATGACCATCAGTCGCAAACAGATCCAAACGATTGTTGTCGGTGAACTGTGGCAATCGCGATTGTAGCACAACTGAAGAAAAGAAACACATGACAGATGAGGAAGACAGACACTTAAGACAATGGATAAAAGTAGATGACTGCTCTATGGTGTCTCTCTCTCTCTCTCTCTCTCTCTCTCTCTCTCTCTCTCTCTCTCTCTCTCTCTCTGACCGTCTGTGTAGATGCCGTGGAATTCAACAACCAATTCAGTTTTTCTAATGTCAGTCAATTCTTTGAAGTCATTCGACTCTAAACTGAAGATTCATCGCCTTCAACTCATACACACAACTAACAACCTGGCTTCTCATTTCTCTCGTTGATTTAAATCTAATCAACTGAACTTTAATCAACTAAACTTTAATCTATTGAACTTTAATCAACTAAACTTTAATCTATTGAACTTTAATCTATTGAACTTTAATCTATTGAACTTTAATCAACTAAACTTTAATCTATTGAACTTTAATCAACTAAACTTTAATCTATTGAACTTTAATCAACTAAACTTTAATCAACTAAACTTTAATCTATTGAACTTTAATCTATTGAACTTTAATCTATTGAACTTTAATCAACTAAACTTTAATCTATTGAACTTTAATCAACTAAACTTTAATCTATTGAACTTTAATCAACTAAACTTTAATCAACTAAACTTTAATCTATTGAACTTTAATCTATTGAACTTTAATCAACTAAACTTTAATCTATTGAACTTTAATCAACTAAACTTTAATCTATTGAACTTTGATCAACTAAACTTTAATCTATTGAACTTTAATCTATTGAACTTTAATCAACTAAACTTTAATCAATTGAACTTTAATCAACTAAACTTTAATCTATTGAACTTTAATCAACTAAACTTTAATCAACTAAACTTTAATCTATTGAACTTTAATCTATTGAACTTTAATCAACTAAACTTTAATCTATTGAACTTTAATCAACTAAACTTTAATCTATTGAACTTTGATCAACTAAACTTTAATCTATTGAACTTTAATCTATTGAACTTTAATCTATTGAACTTTAATCTATTGAACTTTAGTCTGGCATTTCAATTTCCAGACTTTGATAAAACTAATAATTATTGAGTTTGACTCAGTGACGCCATCAAGCGCTGATTAAAGTCTGTTACGAGACGATGACAACATTACTCTACAACTGAAAACGAGTAAAGACTAGAAGAAGAAGAGGAGAAGAGGAGGAGGAGAAGGAGGACGGAGAAGAGGAGGAAGAAGACGACGCACTTGTTCCCTGAAGAGGAGGAGGAGCGTGTGGAAGAGAGGATGACGTAGACGACGATCCTTGTGCACTGCTGCTGTTGCTGCTGCTGTTTCCATTGTCCATCAGTCGTTTCATTCGCTTCTCCTCCAACTCCTTCTGAATCTTGTAGATCTTCTGAGCCAACAGATGATAGTAATCCTCCTAAATGATCACAGCATTTCAAACCATACAACAGATGATAGTAATCCTCCTAAATGATCACAGCATTTCAAACCATACAACAGATGATAGTAATCCTCCTAAATGATCACACCATTTCAAACCATACAACAGATGATAGTAATCCTCCTAAATGATCACAGCATTTCAAACCATACAACAGATGATAGTAATCCTCCTAAATGATCACAGCATTTCAAACCATACAACAGATGATAGTAATCCTCCTAAATGATCACAGCATTTCAAACCATACAACAGATGATAGTAATCCTCCTAAATGATCACAGCATTTCAAACCATACAACAGATGATAGTAATCCTCCTAAATGATCACACCATTTCAAACCATACAACAGATGATAGTAATCCTCCTAAATGATCACAGCATTTCAAACCATACAACAGATGATAGTAATCCTCCTAAATGATCACAGCATTTCAAACCATACAACAGATGATAGTAATCCTCCTAAATGATCACACCATTTCAAACCATACAACAGATGATAGTAATCCTCCTAAATGATCACAGCATTTCAAACCATACAACAGATGATAGTAATCCTCCTAAATGATCACACCATTTCAAACCATACAACAGATGATAGTAATACTCCTAAATGATCACAGCATTTCAAACCATACAACAGATGATAGTAATCCTCCTAAATGATCACAGCATTTCAAACCATACAACACTTAACGACATCTCAATGTCAAAACATAAAATGAATAGCATAGGCATCACACAGTTTATCAATCATTGTGTCAATGATTGTGACAATGATTGTGACAATCATTGTGACAGCAGAGATGACATGATCTCATCTCCAACAACAATTATTCATAACAGTCATATCCTCCATTTGATCATTTCATCCAACGCTGAAATATATAATCTTGCAATATGACAGCTCGTCATTTCTGTTAAGACAAATCATTAGTAAAATGAACGCCACACATGAGACTTGTGCTGGACTTGGAAAGTTGCGGCATTTCATTGGATGTCGTTGATTCACAAGTTCTCAGCTTTGTCATCAACAGAAAGAGTCTGCTAAATAGAATGAAAACTACTTTTACAAGTTGCCATAGGCTGCAATGAAGGCTGCAAGTGACCTTATGAAGGGTAAGGGAGGAGAAAGAGATTGGTCACCCCTACTTTGCGAGGCCCCAGAGTAATGCCCTTGATGAACGACATACTGAAATGAAAGATCATTTTGACAGAACAAAACAAAAGAACAACAGACCAACAACAATGACTTCTATTGTGTCATCATCATCATATCATAAATAAGCAAAAAATCATCATTGCTTAAGTGAGATCGTCGTCAGGAATCTACAATCCACTGAAACCACTTAGACACAAAGTGACACAGAGCAGACAGACAGACAGAGACAGACAGATAGATAGAGATACACAAACATAGACAGATAGACAAACAGAGAGACAGGCAGACACACAGAGTGAGAGTTCTAAGTGAGTCAGTTGTCATACCTTGCTGTCGGCATTGTCATACATGTCACCTTCGACCTTGCGTGCGTATCTGATGAGGCTGTTCATCTGGTCCTGTCGCACGACGTTCAGATCCGGAGCGCTCGGAAATATTGCTTGAACTCTGATGGAAAGACAAGAGAAAAGAAACGGATGAGGGTTTAATTAGGATGAAAGAACGGATGAGGGTTTAATTAGAATGAAAGAACGGATGAGGGTTTAATTAGGATGAAAGAACGGATGAGGGTTTAATTAGGATGAAAGAACAGATGAGGGTTTAATTCGGATGGAAGAACGGATGAGGGTTTAATTAGAATGAAAGAACAGATGAGGGTTTAATTAGGATGAAAGAACGGATGAGGGTTTAATTAGAATGAAAGAACGGATGAGGGTTTAATTAGGATGAAAGAACGGATGAGGGTTTAATTAGGATGAAAGAACAGATGAGGGTTTAATTCGGATGGAAGAACGGATGAGGGTTTAATTAGGATGAAAGAACAAATGAGGGTTTAATTAGGATGAAAGAACGGATGAGGGTTTAATTAGGATGAAAGAACGGATGAGGGTTTAATTAGGATGAAAGAATGGATGAGGGTTTAATTAGGATGAAAGAACAGATGAGGGTTTAATTAGGATGAAAGAACGGATGAGGGTTTAATTAGGATGAAAGAACGGATGAGGGTTTAATTAGGATGAAAGAACAGATGAGGGTTTAATTAGGATGAAAGAACAGATGAGGGTCTAATTAGGATTAAATAACAGATGAGGGTTTAATTAGGATGAAAGAACAGATGAGGGTTTAATTAGGATGAAAGACGATGTAACAATAATGCTGATATACGCAAACAGACAACTGAAACCACACACACACACACACACAACCTAAACTCCAAACACTGGGTTTATATGTGTTTGTAAAAATTACAATTGCGATCTCATTCGCTCTCCTCATTCTACAGCTCAGCTTCTCTCCAACCTCTCATCCACTCTTCCAACGACAATCATCTAATTTGTCGTGCGATCAATGATGACCTTCACTTGAAATCAGATCATTTATTGACATTGCGGATGCCTCCCCCCCCCCATCTTTATGTCTTTCCTTTCAAGATTTCTTCCTAGATATCTGTCTCTTCTCAAAACATATTTCTCCTCTTCGGGTATGCGCAATGGAAGTGCTACAGTATGTCAATTGCTGTAAGCAGCGCTATATAAATTTCAAATTACAATGCGTTATACACCCACTCAGTAATTAATGAATAACTTTCCTCAAATTTAATTCATTAGTAACTTTTCTTGTGCCGCTACCTAACGCAGAAGGAATCAACCGAAAGTGCATCAGAAACAAAGCGCTGTAATTAGGTACGTTATGCAGAAGATCATCCCCTAAGAGAAGATCATCCCCTAAGAGAAGATCATCCCCTAAGAGAAGATCATCCCCTAAGAGAAGATCATGCCCTAAGAGAAGATCATCCCCTAAGAGAAGATCATCCCCTAAGAGAAAATCATCCCCTAAGAGAAGATCATGCCCTAAGAGAAGATCATCCCCTAAGAGAAGATCATCCCCTAAGAGAAGATCATCCCCTAAGAGAAGATCATCCCCTAAGAGAAGATCATCCCCTAAGAGAAGATCATCCCCTAAGAGAAGATCATCCCCTAAGAGAAGATCATGCCCTAAGAGAAGATCATCCCCTAAGAGAAGATCATGCCCTAAGAGAAGATCATCCCCTAAGAGAAGATCATCCCCTAAGAGAAGATCATCCCCTAAGAGAAGATCATGCCCTAAGAGAAGATCATGCCCTAAGAGAAGATCATCCTCTAAGAGAAGATCATCCCCTAAGAGAAGATCATGCCCTAAGAGAAGATCATGCCCTAAGAGAAGATCATCCCCTAAGAGAAGTACATGCCCTAAGAGAAGATCATCCCCTAAGAGAAGATCATCCCCTAAGAGAAGATCATCCCCTAAGAGAAGATCATCCCCTAAGAGAAGATCATCCCCTAAGAGAAGATCATGCCCTAAGAGAAGATCATCCCCTAAGAGAAGATCATCCCCTAAGAGAAGATCATCCCCTAAGAGAAGATCATCCCCTAAGAGAAGATCATCCCCTAAGAGAAGATCATGCCCTAAGAGAAGATCATCCCCTAAGAGAAGATCATCCCCTAAGAGAATTTCATCCCCTAAGAGAAGATCATCCCCTAAGAGAAGATCATCCCCTAAGAGAAGATCATGCCCTAAGAGAAGATCATGCCCTAAGAGAAGATCATCCCCTAAGAGAAGATCATCCCCTAAGAGAAGATCATGCCCTAAGAGAAGATCATCCCCTAAGAAAAGATCATGCCCTAAGAGAAGATCATCCCCTAAGAGAAGATCATGCCCTAAGAGAAGATCATGCCCTAAGAGAAGATCATCCCCTAAGAGAAGATCATCCCCTAAGAGAAGATCATCCCCTAAGAGAAGATCATGCCCTAAGAGAAGATCATCCCTTAAGAGAAGATCATCCCCTAAGAGAAGATCATCCCCTAAGAGAAGATCATCCCCTAAGAGAAGATCATCCCCTAAGAGAAGATCATCCCCTAAGAGAAGATCATGCCCTAAGAGAAGATCATCCCCTAAGAGAAGATCATCCCCTAAGAGAAGATCATCCCCTAAGAGAAGATCATGCCCTAAGAGAAGATCATCCCCTAAGAGAAGATCATCCCCTAAGAGAAGATCATGCCCTAAGAGAAGATCATCCCCTAAGAGAAGATCATCCCCTAAGAGAAGATCATCCCCTAAGAGAAGATCATCCCCTAAGAGAAGATCATGCCCTAAGAGAAGATCATCCCCTAAGAGAAGATCATCCCCTAAGAGAAGATCATCCCCTAAGAGAAGATCATCCCTTAACAGGAACTGACGAAATCAAAAACTCAGCGAAACAATCTGTGGAATTAAGAGGAGGAAGGAAAACCAAAGAGAAAGACTGAAAGACGTCATCAGTTATCACCATTAAAGACATATCTCATCATCCTCATCCTCCTCATCATCATCATCCTCATCGTCCTCATCATCATCATCCTCATCATCTGGCTGCTGCTATCAAATCTGTACAGCTAAGATGTCAAATAGATCAAATGAAAATGACGTGTTCTAGAAACTAGAAACACCTATAATCACAGAATTCTTTAATACAGAAGTCAACATTGAAGAGCAGACTTCAGGAAGAATTCATCAAGAAGGAATCTACCACCTCCTCCTACTCCTACTCCTCCTCCTCCTCCTCCACTCAAAACACTGATTAAGAAATGTTGAGACGAACAGAAAGAGCAGCAGCAGCACTGGCAGTGAACTTCATATGTCTCTAATGATGAGTCGCATTGGATAACTGAGCAGCACTGTCACTTTTTCTAATAACACTCTCATCGTCGCACAGTGTTGAGTAGAAGTGAGAGCATCAGTCTTCATACTTTGGTGTGATGTGTGAAATAGTGTATATCACCATCGATGATCATACGATCAATGAGTCGTCCATCGTTAAATCTCGTTACAAATGATGATGACGAGAGCGTAAACATAATCATCGTCTGACAAATCTTGTGACAGCGTAAACGTAATCATCGTCTGACAAATCTTGTGACAGCGTAAACGTAATCATCGTCTGACAAATCTTGTGACAGCGTAAACATAATCATCGTCTGACAAATCTTGTGACAGCGTAAACGTAATCATCGTCTGACAAATCTTGTGACAGCGTAAACATAATCATCGTCTGACAAATCTTGTGACAGCGTAAACATAATCATCGTCTGACAAATCTTGTGACAGCGTAAACATAATCATCGTCTGACAAATCTTGTGACAGCGTAAACATAATTAATCATCGTCTGACAAATCTTGTGACAGCGTAAACATAATCATCGTCTGACAAATCTTGTGACAGCGTAAACATAATCATCGTCTGACAAATCTTGTGACAGCGTAAACGTAATCATCGTCTGACAAATCTTGTGACAGCGTAAACATAATCATCGTCTGACAAATCTTGTGACAGCGTAAACATAATCATCGTCTGACAAATCTTGTGACAGCGTAAACATAATTAATCATCGTCTGACAAATCTTGTGACAGCGTAAACATAATCATCGTCTGACAAATCTTGTGACAGCGTAAACATAATCATCGTCTGACAAATCTTGTGACAGCGTAAACATAATTAATCATCGTCTGACAAATCTTGTGACAGCGTAAACATAATCATCGTCTGACAAATCTTGTGACAGCGTAAACATAATCATCGTCTGACAAATCTTGTGACAGCGTAAACATAATCATCGTCTGACAAATCTTGTGACAGCGTAAACATAATTAATCATCGTCTGACAAATCTTGTGACAGCGTAAACATAATCATCGTCTGACAAATCTTGTGACAGCGTAAACATAATCATCGTCTGACAAATCTTGTGACAGCGTAAACATAATCATCGTCTGACAAATCTTGTGACAGCGTAAACATAATTAATCATCGTCTGACAAATCTTGTGACAGCGTAAACATAATCATCGTCTGACAAATCTTGTGACAGCGTAAACATAATCATCGTCTGACAAATCTTGTGACAGCGTAAACATAATCATCGTCTGACAAATCTTGTGACAGCGTAAACATAATCATCGTCTGACAAATCTTGTGACAGCGTAAACATAATCATCGTCTGACAAATCTTGTGACAGCGTAAACATAATCATCGTCTGACAAATCTTGTGACAGCGTAAACATAATCATCGTCTGACAAATCTTGTGACAGCGTAAACATAATCATCGTCTGACAAATCTTGTGACAGCGCTAATCCTTATTGAACAGAACTTTTAAAGGTTTGAATGGTGAGCTTCATGGAAATGAATAAATGAGTTAAAGTTTCACTTGTTCAAAAGCATTTCTCATTAGAAGATGTGAGACAAGAAAGAGAATTCGCTGAACTTTAAACGCTTCATCCCGTTTGCAACTCCATCTAAGCAACGCATCTCAGTGAATAACATCTTCTTGAACATTCTAGAATCTCCAAGACAACCCACCACTCCCCCCCCCCCCATGTTACCATAGAAGCAGCAGAATAATAAAAAGCACATAAGAAAGGATGCAAAAACTGGCGATCATTGTTATATGAAAAACGGAAGAAGAAGAAGCAGCACAACAGAGACATCGTTCAACTTACAAGGCGGCTGGTGTCTTAGAGTCATTTCCAAAGTAACGCTGGTGCCCCGCTACTGCTGCTGCAGTTGGACCAATGGTCGTAGTCTGCTGCTGCTGCTGCTGCTGGTCATAGCACTGCTGCTGCCTCAGTCGCATCTGCTGGGTCTTCATCCTGTCCTGATGATGTGGGTAATAATCCTCGAAAAACTCTCGGCCGGCGAATGCTAAATCAGCGGCGCTACAGAATTTTCCAGATTACATTAGACGCTGCTAAGAATGGCTGTGATCTATGCGGTGCTAAGAATGGCTGTGATCTATGCGGTGCTAAGAATGGCTGTGATCTATGCGGTGAGAGAAAGAGAGATTGCAATGAAGAAGAAGAAGAAGAAGAAGAAGACCGAGAAACTGAATGAAGACGGAGGCAGAGATGGCAGACAGAGGAAGCGCATTGTCAAACCCAACAGAAGAATTAGTCTCAGACCACCATCATCATCATCATCATCACTCAGACTTTGCCTCTGGGTCATTCCATGTCAACTCAACCAGTAAAATGACAATTTGCCACCACACCCCTTTGGATTTTTCTGAAAATTTTTGTACATAAACTACATGCAATATAAGGAATAACAGTGAAAATTTGAGCAGAATATCTCAAAATTTGACCGAGATATTAATTTTTGAAGTTAATGACCCAAAAACGTACCACGAGAAAACGGCACGAACCACCAAGTTTGGACTGTTATATCTCGGCCAAGAAACGAGCTAGAGGGCTGAAATATTTTTTGTGCAATCAGTTTGTTGTGCTCTTTCCAAATATGCAAGAACCTGGATGGAGTCATTTTTTGTTTTTAATATAAAAATTAGTAAATATGGCACAGACGCCAATTCTCACTCAAGTTTTGGACATCATGCCAGCAGGTAGGAATAAGATATAATAATACTTGTACTGGTTTTATATTGAGGCACATTGGTGCTCATCAGGCATATAGTCAGTACCTGATTAGTTTCATCATTAGTGTGTTTTCCAAGGACGTTTTCCTTGTCATGATCGTGAAAATGGAGTCTAAAGATCATCAAAAAAGTGACAATGTGTATCTTTTGAAATTGATGAAAATTTGCACATATATTGTGGACATGCAGATCCTTCATTGGTGAAAACTTCAGGATGGTGTTCAGCTCCGTTTCTGGGAAATTATTTTTTGAAGTCGACCAATATTACTGTGTTGCGAGCAAATTTCATGATCCACAATGTTTGGACAGTCATATCTAGACCAGGAAATGAACCAGAGGACTGATATTGTTGTCATGTAATCAGTTTCTTGTGCTCTTTCCAGACATGTATGAATGTTGGTTGTATATTTTGCGATTTTTTATTTATAAATTTGTAAATATTGCACAAATGCCAATTTACATTTATTCGGACATGAAAACTGCATGATCCTCAATGTCTGGACTGTCATATCTAGGCCAGGAAGTGAACCAGAGGACTGATATTGTTGTCATGGAGTCAGTTTCTTGTGCTCTTTCCATGTATGTAAGAATGTTGGTTGTATTTCTTGTGATTTTTTATTTATAATTTTGTAAATATTGCACAACTGCCAATTTACATTTATTCGGATATGAAAAGAGAATGATCCGCAATGTTTGGACTGCCATATCTAGGCCAGGAAATGAAGCAGAGGACTGATATTGTTGTCATGTAATCACTTTCATGAGCTCTTTTCATACATGTATGAATGTTGGTTGTATATTTTGCGATTTGTTATTTATAAATTTGTAAATATTGCACAAATGCCAATTTACATTTATTTATAGGACATGAAAACTGCATGATCCACAATGTTTGTACTGTCATATCTAGACCAGGAAGTGAACCAGAGGACTGATATTGCTGTCATTTAATCACTTTCTTATGCTCTTTCCATGTATGTAAGAATGATGGTTGTATTTCTTGTGATTTTTTATTTATAATTTTGTAGATATTGCGCAAATGCATTGTGCATTTTACATTTATTCAGACAGGAAAACTGCATGATCCACAATGTTTGGACTGTTATATCTAGGCCCGGAAATGAAGTAGAGGAATGATATTGTTGTCATGGAGTCAGTTTCTTGTGCTCTTTCCATGTATGTAAGAATGATGGTTGTATTTCTTGTGATTTTTTATTTATAATTTTGTAGATATTGCACAAATGCATTGTGCATTTTACATTTATTCGGACATGAAAACTGCATGATCCACAATGTTTGGACTTTCAAATCTAGACCAGGAAATGAACCTGAGGAATGATATTGCTGTCATTTAATCACTTTCTTATGCTCTTTCCATGTATGTAAGAATGATGGTTGTATTTCTTGTGATTTTTTATTTATAATTTTGTAGATATTGCGCAAATGCATTGTGCATTTTACATTTATTCAGACAGGAAAACTGCATGATCCACAATGTTTGGACTGTTATATCTAGGCCCGGAAATGAAGTAGAGGAATGATATTGTTGTCATGGAGTCAGTTTCTTGTGCTCTTTCCATGTATGTAAGAATGATGGTTGTATTTCTTGTGATTTTTTATTTATAATTTTGTAGATATTGCGCAAATGCATTGTGCATTTTACATTTATTCAGACAGGAAAACTGCATGATCCACAATGTTTGGACTGTTATATCTAGGCCCGGAAATGAAGTAGAGGAATGATATTGTTGTCATGGAGTCAGTTTCTTGTGCTTTTTTCATATATGTAAGAATGTTGGCCGCATTTTTTGTGATTTTTAATTTATGTGAACTTTCGTAAATATTGCACAGCTGCAAATTTACCATATATTTATTCGGACATGCATAATTGTATATATCTCAGATATGTCCTCTTTCATATGCTGATGACTCACTTAGGTAGCTAGATATCCTCCAAATAATGTTTACTTTCATCTGTTACCATAATTAACATTGAGTGAAATAGAAAATTGTGAGTAATCATATGAAAGAAGTATATAAGTGAGTATATCTAAAATATACAATTTTAGTATGTGTCCGAATAAATGTAAATTGACAGTTGTGCAATATTTACAAATTTATAGATTAAAAATCACAAGAAATACAACCAACATTCTTACATGCATGCAAAGAGCACAAGAAACTGATTACATGACAACAATATAAGTTCTCTACTTCAGTTCCTGGCCTAGATATGGCAGTCCAAACATTGCGGATCATTCTCTTTTCATATCCGAATAAATGTAAATTGGCAGTTGTGCAATATTTACAAAATTATAAATAAAAAATCACAAGAAATACAACCAACATTCTTACATACATGGAAAGAGCACAAGAAACTGACTCCATGACAACAATATCAGTCCTCTGGTTCACTTCCTGGCCTAGATATGACAGTCCAGACATTGAGGATCATGCAGTTTTCATGTCCGAATAAATGTAAATTGGCATTTGTGCAATATTTACAAATTTTTAAATAAAAAATCGCAAAATATACAACCAACATTCATACATGTCTGGAAAGAGCACAAGAAACTGATTACATGACAACAATATCAGTCCTCTGGTTCATTTCCTGGTCTAGATATGACTGTCCAAACATTGTGGATCATGAAATTTGCTCGCGACACAGTAATATTGGTCGACTTCAAAAAATAATTTCCCAGAAACGGAGCTGAACACCATCCTGAATTTTTCACCAATGAAGGATCTGCATGTCCACAATATATGTGCAAATTTTCATCAATTTCAAAAGATACACATTGTCACTTTTTTGATGATCTTTAGACTCCATTTTCACGATCATGACAAGGAAAACGTCCTTGGAAAACACACTAATGATGAAACTAATCAGGTACTGACTATATGCCTGATGAGCACCAATGTGCCTCAATATAAAACCAGTACAAGTATTATTATATCTTATTCCTACCTGCTGGCATGATGTCCAAAACTTGAGTGAGAATTGGCGTCTGTGCTATATTTACTAATTTTTATATTAAAAACAAAAAATGACTTCATCCAGGTTCTTGCATATTTGGAAAGAGCACAAAAAACTGATTGCACAAAAAATATTTCAGCCCTCTAGCTCGTTTCTTGGCCGAGATATAACAGTCCAAACTTGGTGGTTCGTGCCGTTTTCTCGCGGTACGTTTTTGGGTCATTAACTTCAACAATTAATATCTCAGTCAAATTTTGAGATATTCTGCTCAAATTTTCACCGTTATTCCTTATATTGCATGTAGTTTATGTACAAAAATTTTCAGAAAAATCCAAAGGGGTGTGATGGCACCCCTGGTTGAGTTGACGTGGAATGACCCCTCTTTCCTCTCACCCACTTGTCTCCATCATGACCTACTTGCCTCTGCTATGACCCACTTGTCTCCATCATGACCTACTTGCCTCTGCTATGACCTACTTGCCTCTGCTATGACCTACTTGCCTCTGCTATGACCTACTTGCCTCTGCTATGACCTACTTGCCTCTGCTATGACCTACTTGCCTCTGCTATGACCTACTTGCCTCTGCTATGACCCAGTTGCCTCTGCTATGACCTACTTGCCTCTGCTATGACCCAGTTGCCTCTGCTATGACCTACTTGCCTCTGCTATGACCCAGTTGCCTCTGCTATGACCCAGTTGCCTCTGCTATGACCCAGTTGCCTCTGCTATGAACCAGTTGTCAGTCATGGCCCAGTTGCCTCTGTGGCAGTCTTAATACATAGAACTGAATTCATTTGCAACATGCAATCTGCCTATCTTATCTTACTCCAGAGATCTGTGCTTTATAAATCCCACAACAATAGATATAGCAGTTGCAACAATAGAGAAGAATAATAGCATTGAAAAGAATAGCACTGATGTCTGCTGCGGAACCATTCAAAAGCAGCCAAAGCTTCTCTCTCATTGATGCGTCAATGTTCCAGATATATTACTCATAGATGTCATTCGACATTGTCTTAATTAACTTTTGCAATAAAACTACTTTGGAAATGTTGGATAATTAATAATAATGATTATAAAAAATATATTAATAATAGTAATAATAATAAATAATAACAACAATAATAGGACACAGAACGAGATGACAAAGCACGAATAAAAACCGAAGTTTAGAAGAACGTTGTGTCTTACAACTTTTGGACGAGATGCTCTCGATGATTGTCTGTCATGTCGAGATGCCACGGCTTCCTTGGACGTGACGACGACGATGTCGTGGCATTGTCAGCGCCATTGCTACTGCCACCGCCACCGCTGCCATCGAACGAAGGCAGACAACAGAGTTGATTCGACTGATGTTCGATGAGTAACGCAGACGTAGATACGACGACTGTCTTGTGGTTACCCAACGCACCACCACCACCACCACCAGATGATGACGTCATGGTCTGCCTGCTGACCCCTGATGACCCCTGAGGAGGAGTCATCATAGAGGTCATGGGATTCATATGATCTCTGGGGTCAAGGCCAAGGGTCATGCACGCCTGGTACATGTCGATGTTTGTGAGAGCGACGACGCTGGCGTTTGATTGCGACTGAGACAATGACGACGACGACGACAGTGACGATGTCATCGTCGACTCAACGCAAGTGGCGCTCGTCGTCGTGCTCAGAGGAGGAGGAGGAGGAGGAGGAGCGGAAGCGGCGGAGGAGGAGGAGGCGGCCATTGCGAGCATCGGATGAGTTCGTTTGTTCTTGACGGGGGAGCAGACTAGACATGTCGCATTCTGGCAATTTCTAAAGTGCAAGATGATTCGCCGGAGTAGGACACAACGAGCGACTGACAAAAGAAGAAGAAACAAAGAAAACATTCAGAGTTTTGAAGGCAGAGTCAGCTATTATTCAAATTTAATTGTTACCACGAACTTACATATTATATTTATATATATATATATGTATATATATATAATGTCTTTTCATGACAGATGAATTTGTCTGAGATGAAGCAACTGACTCAAAAACAGAATTTACTAGAAACAACGATTGTCATCGTTCGTCAAATTATGTCACGCATGTGATGAAAGAAGACAAAGATACTCATGACCGCATTGTGTTCGATGTGCCTTGAGAAGTTACGCATAAAAGCCTCAGTTTCATCAGAATTTCATACAATGCCCAAGTTGCAAATTACACTTGGCTTTGTTACGAGCCACCCAATAAATTCCATACTCCAGAGATTTCTATCAAAAGATTCCAGAAGAAATTAGAGACTGACTTCATCACGTCATCCAACTATATACTCAACAGCAGCAGTGGACTGATGATTGCATGTAACCTTTCAAGATGATAAAGTCTAGTAAGCAGTGCTTTATAACGCTAAAGATAGTAATTATAATTATATTTAATAAGAATAGCGTTTGATGAATGAGTCTGAGGAGCGTGTGCATACTTTTGCACGCATGTCCTTCCACACATTGGCTCATGTGTTTGAGAATCGCTCTCATCTGAATACATTCCGAAGCGTTGCACGCCTGCGACGATGATGTCAGACCATTCGTCGCTGACGTCGTCGTCGTAGACGCAGTCGCAGCAGCCTGGTCCTGACGAATGCAGTTGTGCGCGTGCAGCAGAAGCACAAGCTGGTTCTGGATCTCACGGCGCTTGTCTGCTTTCACAGACGACAATGGATCAACGACGGTCACTTCCATTGATGACGTTGATATGGCTGGTGAGACCGGACACTAAAAACATGACATAACATTGGATGACATCATCATCATCAAATCACGTGATCAATTCAATCATTCTTATTACATAATCCTCATTCAAGCCAGCACAATTAAATCACATGATTAAATCACATGATTAAACCACATGATTAAATCACATGATCCATTTTCAAATCATTCAAACATCAGAAGATTCTCATTTAAACAAAAATAGATTGGAAATTATTCATTTATTTATTTTCAGAAGTTTTAAGTAGCGCATCTTAAGCTACTCAGAGCACTCCCTGCCAAACAAACCATGGTTAAATAGAACAGAACTTCTGAGATTCTTACTTAGAAACAGAGTGGACTGACCACTGCGCAATAACGCATTGCAGGTTGTAGCACAGCAATCTAGATAATTAAAGTGGATTTCAACGGAACTCATCAGAAACTAAGTCGACTTCATTCCCCTCTCCCTCACTCTCTCCATATCTCTCCCTCTCTCTCCATATCTCTCCCTCACTCTCTCCATATCTCTCCCTCTCTCTCCCTTTCCCTCCTCCCTTCGTTAAACACGGTTTGTTGTACAACGCTTCAGGCGAAGAAGTTCTTCGACGTTTAATTGGACAGCGAGCAACAGATCTCTGCAATAGATCCGTCGTTAAAATCGATTCACTCAGCAATAAAATCGATTCACTCAGCAATAAGAGAATATGATAAGAGACAAAGAGGCAGAAGAAGACGAAGACGACCTTTGTAAGCTGGAAATCATTGTCATTAATAGCACCACAAAGCAATAAAGTGTGGGGGGAAGGCATCGTAGGACCGCACAATGCAATCATCGTTCCATTTAATAACAATTACTTCAGAAAACTAAACTTCTAAGATGCCGAACATGCCTTACATGGAAGCAACGAAAAAAGACAAATGAAACAGAAAGCTAAGAATAGATTGGAAGACAAAAAGGTCAATGGAGTTTAACGCATGATTGTCTTGAAGCGGTATATAAAAAACTCGATACAGATTAGATGTAAACAATTGGCATCAAATGTGATTGAAGAGAATAAAAGACAACGTACAACTCCCGATGCAATGGCTTCAGGTGACATGACGCCAGGTTTTGGAGTCAAAGGCATCAACGTCGCAGCAGCAGCAGCACCAACAGTCGGAGCGTTCTTTACAGCAACGGCTGCATTCGGCACATTCACCGAACCACCGTACATTGCTCCTCCTCCTCCTTCACAGTTCACACCAATGGATGACGACGTCATCGCACTCTTTAGGTCGCCACCAGGACGCAGCTGCTGCTGCTGCTGGTGGTGCTGCTGGTGGTGCTGCTGCTGGTGGTGGTGGCCCAGCTGCACGACGGACCCATTAACCACCTGACCCATTGCCATCTTGTTTCCTGTTGCTACTTGGTTACAGTACATAGCATCTCCTACTCCACCCATAGATGACGCAAACTGGCTTCCTCCAAAGCCCACATCCCCAGGCCCCATGGCAGGCCCATGAGGCGAATACACGGTCCCATTTAAGGACGTCATTCGAGAATTATGTTGGAAGTAATTGACATTATTCGACATTGGCCGCATTGACGCATATGCGGATTGGCGCGCTGACATGTAGTTGCCAGGAAGTGGATTCTGGCCGTAGATGTTGTTAACGCTGTTGTTGAGAAACGCGTGCTGCGATGAGCCGGAGGGGGGCATGAGACCGGGTCGAGCCATAGCAGCCATTGAGTGTGAATATGGCTGTTGATGATGATGATGATGATGCTGCAGCTGTTGCGGAAGCTGGTTCGAATGCAGCTGATGTCGAAACTGTTGTTGGTTGATAGCAATCATCTGCTGCTGCTGCTGCTGCTGCATCCGTGAAGACGACATCGTCGATGAATTTGAAGGAAGAAGAATCGGACCGTGAAGGTCGTTGGTGGAATGAAGGTCGTTGGTGGAGCTGAGCAGCTGCGACAAATTGTGATTCCGTTGGATCGTGTCATCCACCTTCTTACTGATGATGCCACCGCCAACGCTGCTGCTGCTGCTGCAGGTGGCGATGGTGGTGGAGGCGGCGGCGGTGGAGATGATGACGATGGGGGGTTGATGGCAGTTGATGCTACCGAGTTCATCTGGCAATTCAGAGTTAATCTCAAGCGGATTCCAGGAGAGATCTACAACGGAAAAGAAGAAGAAGCAGTCAGACTACGAATGATCAGTCAGTTGGGTTAGGGTTGAGTGACTGAATAAAAGAAGAGAAACGTGTACATCACTGTACAACCACATGAGACCACTGGAGAATATGAGATTCTACTTAAACAAAAAAAATTACAATTCTAATCCCTGTTCTGGTCAAACCTAAGCCACACACTGCCATCATCATCATAATGCACAACACAGGATCAGTCAAACACTCAAATTACAGGCTTGCAACCACAACCTAAGCCCTAAACTATACAGCATAAACCTAAGCCTTAAACTATACAACATAAACCTAAGCCCTAAACTATACAGCATAAACCTAAGCCTTAAACTATACAGCATAAACCTAAGCCCTAAACTATACAGCATAAACCTAAGCCCTAAACCCGACACCAGAACTAAAATCCTAAACCATAAAGTAAAACCTAAATCCTTCAACCAGAGGCATGCCATAAGCACAGTCGAGCATCCAATCAGCCCACATACATGTAGATCGAAAGCCATGGACCATAAAATAAAAACAGTCAACAATTCTAAGTAAAGTAAAGTAAAGTTTATAAGATGAGAGACAATAGTTTAACAGACAACGAAGGACAGATGGTTGGAAGACTTTGTACAATTTAAGCATTTAACAAACGATTCAAAAATAGAAGAAAGACTTTTTTGTTGTCAGTTTAAAACAGGAAACGAAGCAATAATGGAAGAAACGTAGTTAATACGCGTTTCATGACACATCCATGGACAGCCATAGGTAAAACATAAATTCCATAAAAATGAAATTGTAATTAAATAAGACACAGATCTACACAGTGTATCATCCAATATGATACTGACGATGATGATGATTATGATGATGGTGATGATGGTGGTGATGATATAACCTGTGTTTAAGTCTGGTGAATCATTTCTCGCTTTCTTGGCAGGTGGGGGGCCATCCATTTTGGCTAAGAACTCCAATTGTCTCTTTTTAATTCTACAACAGAAACAAAAACCAATGAGCTGCATCTAAATCTGTCGATGTCATCAACTCTTACAACAACAGTAATGTCAACAAAAATAGATTTCAATGCAACAAGCGACGATTCAGATGAATTCTCGCATGATCCACTTGCAACGTCATCATCATCTTGTCTTTCCTTTAATATCTCACTGTACACAGCTCAAAATGATTGGCTTTCCTTCAAGTTCTACCAATGCCATCTTTGAATGAGATATTTTTTCAATCATTATCATATTATAAATCATATCTGAATGATTCATAAAATCATAATCAACTAATCACAATATTATTACCGTTGCCCAAATAATCAGCTGTTAGGAGCGTTTTGGGGTGGCAGTTAAAAGGTGTCAGCTGCTATATGCACTGATACCTACAAACATACAACTGATCAGTGAGCAATATAGTGTTGCAACATACAATATCAGAAATAATATTTACACAAAAAATCTGCATGATCATCATAGACCACCTGAAATGCATACGAAAAATCTCAGGTTTCAGTCACCTAAATTAGTGGAATTTTTAATTGATGCAATCACAAAATTCCAAACCTCTCCCTCCCTCCCTCTGTCTCAATCAATCAATCAATCAATCAATCAAAAATCAATCTGGTAATTTTGCAAAATTAATAATAAACTATAAATATCTAAAGCACAATCTACAGCTAAGCACTGAGCACAAGCTCATTCACATGCAATGCATTGACAAGTCCAAGGAGTTGTTCAGATGCGGACATGGAAAACTTCGCATTTCCAGTTGTCACACACAATCTGAGAAAGAGGATCGGCAGTTAGTTATGATGGCTTTTATCAATGGCAAGACTGCTTGGAAGAAGGCAAGGAATTCGACAGATTAAGGAAGGAGTTGGATCTTAACTTCTTTTTGGAAATCAGAGATCTGTTAAAATTATGCGTCTCATCACTGCAGACTGTTTGAACAAACTGTTCGTCAGTTACAGCAGAGATCTTTAGCAGAACTTCTTGTCTGCTCACTTGCTGGCTTGTCTAATGATCGCTGGCTCTAAAGTCAAAGAATTGACTGTTGCCTTAATTAAGCAAATATGCAAATAAAAACTATCTTTACTTACTTAAAATGTGTGCTCAGAATAAATGCTAATGTTAAACTCATTTGTGATGTTGAAAAGACATGCTATATAAGAATAATTTTCGCTTAATCAACAATCCGGTTAACAGACCGCAACCGTTTACAGTGTACAATTATGCAGTTTAAACACTTCACAAGAATGGAGATCACAGAATACACACAAATCTTAAATATATACTAGCTGAACATATAGCCTGCAATACATGGCACTAACATATCCGCCCAAACTGACTACCTCTCGCACTCTTGGCCAGCGTGTTAACCATTACTCTAACTATATATAGAGCAAAGAATCGGGGCTTGAAACGGTAGATTACCAACTTCCCGATATATGTGTTTTAGCTGAACTATGGCCAACTACATGACAAAAGTGGGGCGCGGTGGTGTAGTGGTGGCATCGTTGCCTTGGAGCCGGAAGGTTCGAGGTTCGAATCCACCTCGCCGCGTACGGACCTTGGGCAAGTCCTTCACTCACAATTGCTCAGCGCTTCGGCGTGAAACTCTGATGCAGTGTCCGCTCTGCATTCCGGAACGCCTCTGAGTAGCGAGAGCTTGAAGGGGCACTATAACAAGTGCACATACAAAAGAGTGTGTAAGAAAAACTCGCATCCATCTGTTAGTCTAAAATACGCCAAAAATAATAACTGATAAAACCAAGTGTTTTCAATTAGTTGCTTGTTTCATTAGTCAGCAATAATAATCATCTGAGACTTCTATTCTGTTCGAACACATACAACGTATAGTCAACAAAATTGCATATCTCATCAGTATCACTTGGAAACACGAATTAGGAAATTCTCTACAGATATATGCCTAATATTTTGCAAACGAGACATCGCTCAACTGAAAAATGTTCGTTATTCGCTTCGGCGCCATCATTACCCGATTGGTTTTGGCATGGCGATAATACGGTGCGTTAATGTAAAACGTAGAATAAAGCACGATCAAGCCTCGGGTCGGCTCAGAATCGCTCACTTTGTTACAAAAAGCACATTTTAAAACCACAAAACTTTCAAGATTTGACGTAAGAACATGTTTCATCATCGCGGCAGCTTACAGAATAGAATATATTTATGTACGAACGGTAGTTTATACATTTACCGTTCGATCGATCGATTTGTCGATCACGGGGTTCTGATGAAGTGAAAAGGCTTCACTTATTATCAAACTGATCGAAAGCCACCATCTACTTACACCATCTCTGATCGGATTTGGTCTTTTAAAAACGTACACACAGAAAAACAACGCGTTTCAACCACTTACCATTATCTTCTTTAGCCCCGAAAATCAAGATGGCAGCTACGGATGAAGAGAAATGAATTATTCATTACCTTCAGACCACGTGACAGTTGAAAACTAAATTATTCACGAAGTTGGTCACGTGGCTAGCACCTTACAAGCCAGGTATTGCTAAATAATTCATTAATTTGTTAATTTATGCGTGAATTGATAGGTGGCTGGAACCTGCGGCTAAGACCCAAATCAGGTAAATATTAATAATTAAGTGTTCTAGTTCATTATTCATTATTTCACAGCCAAAGCAGTCTGGTGCCTTTGATAACGCAACAATCACATCTAGTGCAGCGAGATTTATGACATACTATTAGAATGTAATGCTCACTTATAGGTTTGCATTACAAACGCCCGCCTTAATAATATATGATTGTTAAAAGTCGGCAAGACTTTGATATCCAACCCTGTGCGTTTTGGACGTTGCATGTGCCTACGACACTGGGCCAGAGAAGCTGCTTCCGCTAGAGGAAGAGCTGTAAACCCAACTTTTCTTCGAAGAACAAATACAATGCGTCGGCCATCCGCCGTCATAGACCTAAAACCAGTTCTACTCTCCTCTTCTTCCTCTTCTTCTTCTTCTGTCCGCGTTGACCCGACCGACTTCGACAAAGATGAGACTGCTCTCACCTCTGACCCCTTCCACCTATCATTCCCACAAAGTTTTAACAGACTGAATGAAGCGGTGATTTAAAGGCTGACGACTGTTAAGTTATTATTAGTCAGTTGACGGCTGAGGATTGAGGAATCACTAGCAGAGGCGTCGGTCGGTCGGTCGGTCGTAGGCTACGTAGGCAGTCATTAGGACGAAGAGATCGAAATCGTAATAGTAATCTCCAAATTTCTAAAGCGCTACTCGAAAGCCAAGCGCGGGGCACCAGCTTATTCACGAGCACTGCGTTGGGTCAAAAGGGTTGTCCGTAAGTTGAAGAGAGAGACGCCAGCGGCGGTGAAACAACGCCAACAATGATGACCTACTTTAGTCCAACGGTAGAGTCGTAAACCCATTTGAGTGATTTGACCCATTAATTGATGTAATTCTCTAGATGTGTGTCTATGACGATTTCTTCGTCGTCTCTCTGTCTGCTTTGTTGTGCAGAGGAAGAGGAAGAGGAAGAGGAAGAGGAAGAGGAAGAGGAAGAGGAAGAGGAGGAGGAGGAGGAGAAGGAGGAGGAGGAGGAGGAAGAGGAAGAGGAAGAGGAGGAGGAGGAGGAGGAGGAAAAGGAGGAAGAGGAAGAGGAAGAGGGAGAGGAAGAGGAAGAGGAAGAGGAAGAGAAAGAAAAAGAAGAAGAAGAAGAAGAAGAAGAAGAAGAAGAAGAAGAAGAAGAAGAAGAAGAAGAAGAAGAAGAAGAAGAAGAAGAAGAAGAAGAAGAAGAAGAAGAAGAAGACTGTCGTTCCAAATAACTTCCAATTAAGACAGGCTTCCGTCGTAATAATAATTGTTAGGATGAGACGAAGAGAGGTGAGGGTCAAAGGAATGAGTGACCGATACAATAATGAATTGACGGTCTTCATGAAGACATCGACATCGACACCGATCACAATAATAATAATTATTCACAAATTTATTAAACTGTCCACTTCCTCGGTCCTCCAGACGTCCACTACAATCACCGGCAGCAGCAGCTGTACGTGCAAGTGCGATAACTACTATGCGGATCGTCACTCAATCGCTAGGTGGTGTCTCTCAATCGCTAGGTGGCCACGTCTCCTCCGGGGAATTTTCCGTCCTCCGTCCTCGACAAAAGAGTAATAAAATTATTATCATCACTGCTAATTAGATATTCATGAACTGTTGACGACGGGTGAAAAACGATGTGCGTGTCTTGCAGCGCAGGACAGAAAGCGGGTTGCACTGACGCTCTTGCGGAACACTGGTGCTGTCATTAACTTCCAGTGGCCCCTCTGCAACGGACCGTTGTCAGGATTTTTTTGGGAGGGGGTGGGGGTCGGGGTTGCTCGATCTTCAGCAAGCCGATAAGCAACCTATCCGCGATCGCACACTATTTAAGATCCTCACTCTGATCCTAAAGTCTCAGCGGAGTCTTGACCGTCTTGTCTCAAATTATATGACTAATGTTATGCTTCGTCCTCACTCAGCTAATTCCCCCCACCGTCGACTTCGTCCATCCAACAATCTTGACCTCTTGGTTCGTCGCTCTAGATATGGGCGGAGACCTAGGGCTAGGGGGACAGAGGGACGGAGGGACGGACCGCCCCTCAATGTTTGGGCTGGGGGGACCGTCCATGCATTTGTCCCCCACCCCTAATCCTTGAGTCCTATGACTTTCGATGAAAAGACACTTGTGGACTAAACATCAGCTTCTTTTTTGACACAGAAAATTGTATATTTTCCAAAACATTTCAACAAAACTACCAAAAAAGGTCGTCAGAAATTTTGGGCCGGCGAAAAATGGAAAATTTCGTCGGCGATTCGGTCGTTCGTCCGCCCCAAAAATCTCGTCTTTCTTTGGTCCTTCCCCTGCAGCTTGTAGAACAAGTCTCCGCCCATCATTCCCCTTCTGTTCACTCTACACAGTTTCTGTGTGGCAGTTTCTCTTCTGCGTTTTCTCTTCTCGAAACCTGATTCTTCTGGCGGGGCCTTGCACACTAGGAGCCTCCGACAGCTCACCCTAGCTACTTTATAAATGTTCAAATACAATAGGCCCTACAATACAACCGAACGACTCCAAAAATTTATTCGTCACTTCATATCAACATTTATGTATGTATATATTGTAGGGGGAATGTCCAGAATTGTGTCAATTTTTACATTTTGAAGCATACAATCTATATTAGTTGTTTTATCCTACATGCAGGCCTATAATTATTGTTGCTATTGTCCTATTGTTGCAAATGACAAAGAAGATGGATAGGACACACACACACACACACACACACACACACACACACACACACATAAAGGAGACTCGATGTTACGAACAGTCATAGAGTGGAAAACGGAATGGAAATTAAAGAAGGAGAGGAAGACCCAGGCAAAGGCTGTTGGACTGGATGATGAAAGACGGATATAAGAAGCTGAAAAAGAATGCACAGAACAGAGAAGAATGGCGACGTCAAACATTCGATCGAACCTCTGCTTTGCAATAATTATAAGGCTCTAAATTAATGTAGCCTACTGATATTATCTTATTAAGCTAAATTAGCACTAGACATCTAATGCAGTGGTTGTGACTGCGTTAGTAAAAAATTTATTTTCTAAGCCGAAAATTAAATTTGTAATAATTTCTGTTAAACGCTTTCCTCATTGCAGGATAAGACGTATGATTTTGCCACATTAAAATTACGTTCCCTGGGTGGCGCCACACGCGATATTAAATAGCCACGACTTCTCTGCCACAATTGTCCCAGCGCAGGACCTGTCCCAAACATGGACATTCTCCCCTATGTGCATTTGTTATAGCGCCCTTTCAAAATTCCAACTCAGAATCGCTCCCGACTACAGCGCGGACACTGAATCGGAGTTTGACCCCGAAGCGCATGAGCAATATTTGAGAGTGGAGGACTCACCCAGGTCCCTACGAGGCGGCTTGAGGTGGATTCGAACCTGCAACCCTCCGGCGGCTACGAGAAGCGACGAAGTACTTGGATCATTCCGCCGAAGTCGGTGGTGGTAGGCCATATACATGTAGAATGTAGGACATTTCCCCCGGACATATCGCCCCCGGACATATTCCCCTCGGACATTTCCCCCCCCCCCCATTTTGACTAGGACATTTACCCCCTCTTCCGGGACAATAGAATATAGAGCTAGAGTAGACCAATTATGCGACAAAGGCCTCGCTCTACCTTCATGCAGAGACCAGAAAATAACCCAACACTGGAACAGCTGCATATAGAACGGCAAAAAGGAGCATCTTAATTCATCATTGCCTTGACGGACTCGGGGCATTTTCTAAACCCGCTCCTCCCTCCTATGAGGACACTCAGGACACTACCCTATTCCATGCAAACCAGACCGCATGACCGAATTGTCCCACCCACGGGCGAACAACTTATCAACGTCGTCACTATATAAAGCATAGGTCTAATTTAATGTATAATTATATTTAATAGGCCTATGCTAAACCATAGTAAGGTTTAAGCAGTTGGATGATTAAAGTATTCACTTATCTACTTACTTATTCAAGTGAACGTCGAGAGTTTCCATAATGAGAGTACCGTCGTTGTAAATAATCTTCATGATCATAGTTGATCAGGTCAAGAGCGTAATATTGTTATTTTTCTTCAGTCATTGGATTCATAGGTCAACTACAGTCATCGACTGTTAGGCCTACAGTCATGAATAATAATAATTATACAAGACTGTTGCAACGACATTAATCTATTAATGCATTAATCTATTAATAATATTAATCTATTAATAAGAATGACCTCATCGGTCGCCTCTTCGCTTATCACATAAATAAATTTAATATGTTAATCACTTATTTATTATAGCACAATTAATTAATTACTCCTCAAATGCCACAAATGGAATTCGATGTATAAAGCGTATAATTGATAAGAACAGATGACGACATGATTGTGACTTTCCTCTTCTGCGATGAGTATATATATATATATATATATATATATATATATGTATGTATATATATCTATATCTAATTATATATGTAAATATATATATTTATCCTTTGCCTTCCGAAGGTCAGAGGTCAACGCTATATGAATGCTCCACAGTCACCAGGTGGGTGCCACTGGGTGGATGGGTGGATGGGTCTGCCTCCTACATCGTCGCCACCCTCGCCCCCCCACCTCAACCCCCACCTCCATCCCACCCCCACCGCCACCGCAGACCATCATGGTCCGTTCTGGTCAGATGGAGGTGCTTGCCCCCCATGCATGCATGACCCCATCGTCGATGGGTGTCAGAGGTTGGTCGTCGTTGTCAGTGATGGTGATGACGGCGTTGCAGTGTTCGCACTTCACAAGACCGTTGTCATCGCAGGCCGTGCAACGCAGAACACAGAACTCAGTTGTTGTTGTTGTTGTTGTTGTTGTTGTTGTTGTTGTTGTTTTGAAATGATGACTGCGACGAGATTTCTTGCTTCCATGGCAAACATTGCACGGAACGAATCGATAGCCACCGCAATAAGTGCAACACTTCGGATGCTGCACTTTCTGCAAAGACAACAAAACATTCATTGCACTTTGTATGCTGCACTTTCTACAAAGACAACAAAACAATTTATTGCACTTTGTATGCTGCACTTTCTGCAAAGACAACAAAACATTAATTGCACTTTGTATGCTGCACTTTCTGCAAAGACAACAAAACATTAATTGCACTTTGTATGCTGCACTTTCTGCAAAGACAACAAAACATTCATTGCACTTTGTATGCTGCACTTTCTGCAAAGACAACAAAACATTAATTGCACTTTGTATGCTGCACTTTCTGCAAAGACAACAAAACATTAATTGCACTTTGTATGCTGCACTTTCTGCAAAGACAACAAAACATTAATTGCACTTTGTATGCTGCACTTTCTGCAAAGACAACAAAACATTAATTGCACTTTGTATGCTGCACTTTCGTCACGAAAGAAACAAGGCGACTATTCATAGCACATTGACCGTTGCATTTTTATATGGAGAAAACTGCATCACGCTGTTGCACACATAACTTTGCATGACTATAAATATTATCAGTGTCACTCTTTTAGACTCTGACGTAGAGAAACGTAGCCATAGTAAGATATTGGACGTTGTTGTAAGATATTGGACATTAATTGTTGTAAGACATTGGACATTGTTGTAAGATATTGAACATTGTTGTAAGATATTGAACATTGTTGTAAGATATTGGACATTGTTGTAAGATATTGGACATTGTTGTAAGATATTGAACATTGTTGTAAGATATTGGACATTGTTGTAGGATATTGAACATTGTTGTAAGATATTGGACATTGTTCTATGATTAATTATCGATACGGCAACTTCAATAGCAAACATTGCATTGACCTGCGATTATAACTAAAGCCCTGGTGGCTTTCATTATCTTATTATTATTGGTATTATTAGTATTGTAATCTCTCTCTTTATCTTTCTCAGTTCGACCTCAGAGTCACTTTGGATCAAGAGTTCAATTGCTCACAATTTAATATTAGCCTAATTCGGCCACTTGTTGTGTCTTTCGTGTAGCATGTCTTTGTCACTTAGTCTAGTAGAATAATTATTAATCACAGCATGCAGTTCGGTATAATGTCTATTGTTAAATCGGTCATGAGGGTTTAATTTTAACGAAGAGATCAATTTATTTCACGTTCTTGCTTAATTTATGTTGTAATAGGCCAATGCATTATAATTGCCGACTCAATTGCTTCATAATAAAATTGTGGCCATTGTGGGTTTCTGGTCTCAATGTAGAATAATCTATAATAATAATAATAATATTCTACCTTGAAGTTGCTGAATATTTTTCGTAAAACTCCGCTTTCGTTCAGTCGCTCGATTTCTTCAGCATTCTATGAGATTTGAAGGAAAAAACAGACAATCAAAAACAACCTTTGAATATTTCATGTCGTTCCATGCAAAACATTTTTCCTTTACTGTATCACTTAAAATAATATGACAAAAAATAGGCCTACTTTAAGGATTCTGCTCCTATGTACTTGCACACGTGTGTTTGTGTGTGTGTGCGTGTGTGTGTGTGTGTAAGTGCGCGTGTGTACTATGTAGTGATGGCATGACCATTGTGAATACACAGAGACGGACAGATACCGAAACACATCAATGGGCAGAGACAATGCGGAAGTAAAGAAACAGAAGCAGAGAGAGAAAGAGAGAGAGACAGACAGACAGACAGACAGACATATACCGACAGACATACACAGACACAGACACACACAAACACAGACAGAGACAGAAAGAGAGACAGACAGACAGTAATTATCCCAAAATGGAGTCAATTCTAATTCCCCAACCATCCACCCCAAGAGATTCAATTCTAATTTTCCAACCATCCCACCCAAGAGAGTTAATTCTAATTCTCTCCAACCATCCACCCCAAGAGAGTCAATTCTAATTCTCTCCAGCCATCCACCCCAATTAAGAGAGTCAATTCTAATTCTCTCCAACCATCCACCCCAAGAGAGTCAATTCTAATTCTCTCCAGCCATCCACCCCAATTAAGAGAGTCAATTCTAATTCTCTCCAACCATCCACCCCAAGAGAGTCAATTCTAATTCCCCAACCATCCACCGCATGCAATGGTGTTAGTTCTTACTCCAAGGTGATATCCATCGACAAAGACCTGCGGCAATTCGGGCGATGAATCCAGCTGCTGCTGCTGCTGCTGCTTCTGCTTCTGCTGCTGATGCTGCTGATGCTGATGATGCTGCTGGTGGTGGTGGTGGTGCTGCTGCTGCTGCTGCTGCTGCTGGTGCTGCTGCTGCTGGTGCAGACGTTCGATGAGTTGTTGATGCAGATCTTTCGAGACGAAGACATTTCTCTCTTCGAAGTCAACCATCTGAGTCTGGAGAATTCTTTTCACCTTCAGACATTTCTCGAAAGTCTCTCGAACAGCACTGACACTAGTCGTGTAGAAGACGATCAAACCTTTCTCCAGATGAACGTAGTTCTAAGATGAGCGACAACAATTATTAACCAACACAATCATGCACATGC
Organism: Lumbricus rubellus; assembly: GCA_945859605.1. Taxonomy (NCBI): domain Eukaryota; kingdom Metazoa; phylum Annelida; class Clitellata; order Crassiclitellata; family Lumbricidae; genus Lumbricus; species Lumbricus rubellus. Next base: position 532,532 of record OX243812.1, on the reverse strand, counting down.
GTTTCTTCTCTTCTATCATTTTCTATTATATATCGTAAATTATTAATTAATAAGTATGATACGAAAGTTTAATGGTCTGTTATAAAGGTATAATTATACATAATTATATGGGCTTAATGGTCGGAGTGACAGTGACAGCTTTTTCCTCTGTAAATTTAGAGTATTATAGTCCACTATGAAAATAATAGGTTCAGCTGTAAATTATGAAGCAATAAACTTACTTGACAATTAGACCTATATACATGTATTATTATTATTATATATGATAGGACTAGGCCCCGTATGCAGAACCTATTTGCAATGTCACAGGACCATCTATCCATGCAGGTACATTTCTGAATGATGATGATGACGAAGCGGAAGTGTCTTGTGGACGGATGAAGATAGATCGCCATCTTTGATATACATGTAATAATATCCGGATCCGATTACCTTTTAACCTCCGATCAATCAATCGATCGATCAATCATCGATCGTTTCAAGCAAAGTTTAGCAAACACCACGGCAACACCATGGCAACACCATGGCAACATCATGGCAACACCATGGCAACACCATGGCAACACCATGGCAACACCATGGCAACATCATGGCAACACCATGGCAACACCATGGCAACACCACGGCAACACCATGGCAACACCATGGCAACACCATGGCAACACCATGGCAACACCATGGCAACACCATGGCAACACCACTGCAACACCACGGCAACACCATGGCAACACCATGGCAACACCATGGCAACACCACGGCAACACCATGGCAACACCATGGCAACACCATGGCAACACCACGGCAACACCACGGCAACACCATGGCAACACCATGGCAACACCACGGCAACACCACGGCAACACCATGGCAACACCATGGCAACATCATGGCAACACCATGGCAACACTATGGCAACACCATGGCAACACCATGGCAACACCACGGCAACACCACGGCAACACCATGGCAACACCATGGAAACACCATGGCAACACCATGGCAACACCATGGCAACACCATGGCAACACCATGGCAACACCACGGCAACACCACGGCAACACCATAGCAACACCATGGCAACACCATGGCAACACCATGGCAACACCATGGCAACACCATGGCAACACCATGGCAACACCATGGCAACACCATGGCAACACCATGGCAACACCATGTCAACACCATGGCAACACCATGGCAACACCATGACAACACCATGGCAACATCATGACAACACCACGGCAACACCATGGCAACACCATGGCAACACCATGTCAACACCATGGCAACACCATGGCAACACCATGGCAACACCATGGCAACACCATGACAACACCATGGCAACAGCTGCAGCTGACCGACGACCGACTTAGATTCAGTCGAATGCATTGCATAATTATTATGCTTTTCTATGTCTGTATGTGTGTCTGCATGTATGTGAGTCTGTATGCATGCATGTGTGTCTGTATGTATGTCTGTATGTGTGTCTGTATGTGTGTCTGTATGTATGTCTGTATGTATGTCTGTATGTATGTCTGTATGTATGTCTGTATGTATGTGAGTCTGTATGCATGTGTGTCTGTATGTATGTCTGTATGTGTGTCTGTATGTGTGTCTGCATGTATGTCTGTATGTGTGTCTGTATGTGTGTCTGTATGTATGTCTGTATGTGTGTCTGCATGTATGTCTGTATGTATGTCTGTATGTATGTCTGTATGTATGTGAGTCTGTATGCATGTATGTCTGTATGTGTGTCTGTATGTATGTCTGTATGTATGTATGTCTGTATGTCTGTATGTATGTGTGTCATTTCGTAATCGCGGATTGCGGAGGGGTGGTTCTGGTGGGTTGGGGTGGGAGTTGAGGAGGCATCCTGCTCTGGCGGACGAAAGAAGGGAGGGAAGGCATTCGTGGTTCCGTGAATGGTGAACACAGTCACGTTGTGTCACGTTTTGTCACGTTGTGTCAAGTTGTGTCACGTTGTGTCACGTTGTGTCAAGTTGTGTCACGTTGTGTCACGTTGTATCAAGTTGTGTCACGTTGTGTCACGTTGTGTCACGTTGTGTCACGTTGTGTCACGTTGTGTCACGTTGTGTCACGTTGTATCAAGTTGTGTCACGTTGTGTCACGTTGTGTCACGTTGTGTCACGTTGTGTCAAGTTGTGTCACGTTGTGTCGCGTTGTGTCACGTTGTGTGGATTGTTGGAGATGCTGCTTGAGGCAGAGACTGTTGGCAGACTCCAATAACGAATGCAAAGCCATTCAATTCTTACAATTTAATCGAATTATAGCCATTCACATGACAATGACGACGACGACGACGACGACGACGACGACGACGACGACGACGACGACGACGACGACGACGACGACGACGACGACGACGACGACGACGACGACGATGACGATGACGATGACGATGACGATGACGATGACGATGACGATGACGATGACGATGACGATGACGATGACGATGACGATGACGATGACGATGACGATGACGATGACGATGACGATGACGATGACGATGACGATGACGATGACGATGACGATGACGATGACGATGACGATGACGATGACGATGACGATGACGATGACGATGACGATGATGATGATGATGATGATGATGATGATGATGATGATGATGATGATGATGATGATGATGATGATGATGATGATGATGATGATGATGATGATGATGATGAGGCCTACCACGGTTTTTTTCCCGTTGTTGTGTTTCTCGAGGATTGAAGCGATGCCGCTCCTCACTCTGTTCTTTACTCCTCTGATCGTCCCTCGGTTGCTGAGGATGGGCGTTGGCGCAACAGATTCCGCAGCGATGCGGATGAAGTATGGATGGTCTGGCTCAGCATCATCAGCATCAGCAGCAGCAGCAGCAGCAGCACCATCCTTCTCCTCCTCATCTCTCTCATCTCTCTCATTCAGCGCATCATCAAAGGTCCGAACGATCGTTGACCCAACACCGATGACACCTGCTGTCACGTGATCATCGTCGTCACTCGTGGTGACACGGTGCCTGTCCAATCTATTGTCTATCTGATTCACTGACCTCTCAACCGAATGTTCAGTTGTTACGTGATCAGCAAGATGGGTCTTTATGACATGATTATTGGAACAGTCATTCGAATGGTAAACTCTATCGACCGAATGAACATCGGATGATTGAGAGGCAACAGTGTTGTCCGTTGCACACAGATTCGTTGCCTCACAGTTGTTGCTATTGCTATTGTTATTGCTCTTGCTGTTGTTATTGCTATTGTTATTATCTTCAATTGATGATTTCGTCAATGGTCTGTGCGTCAGCGCCGCTTCATTGACTTCACACGATGACCATTCACGGTCGAGTGGAGCTGACCCTGGCTGACCATTGGACCGTGTCCAGTGGTGGTCAGAAGAAACAATAGATCTTCGTGTATTGTCTTCTGCTTCTGCTTCTTCTTCTTCTGGCAATTGTCCGTTCGTTGTGTTCGGAATTATCGTCTTCGTTGCTGCAGCATGAAGAGATGAGGATGCTGAGGAGGATGAGGAGGAGGAGAATGATGACGAGGATGATGATGGAATGGATGATGATGGAATGGATGATGATGGAATGGATGATGATGGAATGGATGATGATGTAATGGATGATGATGGAATGGATGATGATGGAATGGATGATGATGGAATGGATGATGATGATGGAATGGATGATGATGGAATGGATGATGATGGAATGGATGATGATGGAATGGATGATGATGGAATGGATGATGATGGAATGGATGATGATGGAAGGGATGATGATGACGATGATGATGATGAT
>OX243812.1:478116-526009 GCA_945859605.1 Lumbricus rubellus | reverse complement strand
CCTGATTCTGTGATCTCAGCTCGTGGTCTCCAGTTCTTGGTCTCTGGTCCCGTGGCCTCAGTTTCCGTCGTTGTTCCTGGTCCTCTGGCGGCCAGTGTGGCGCCTTCCGTGATAGTGACTTCTGTTCTCACGATTGCAGAAAGACTGCAGGGATGGAAGGAGTTCACAGTTCTAAATGAAAATGAGATCTTTGCCATTTAACGACTCTGTGCCATACGGTACACATTTAAATACAATGAACCGTATTAGCAATGATGATTACTGTCACCCTCCACCTCTATCCATGCTTGAGTCTGGCACTGTCAGAATGCGTGCAGTGGTCTTGCTTCTGAGTGACGGGTTATGGCTGTTTAATTAACGACACTGTGTATCATATATTATATCATAAAACTGTTCTGTTTGGACGTTCTGGAGTCGGGAGCGCCTCTAAGTAGTTTCCTTTAAAAGACGCTATATAAATGCTTGAATGAATGAATGAATATAAAAGATGATTGCCGTCACCCTCCTCTTCTATCCATGCTTGGGACTGGCATTGTCTCAGAACAAACAGTGGCGGAGTTTGGTTGTGAGTGACTTCTGGGTCTCTTATTTATTTAGGTCGGGTAGGGACCTAGGGTCATAGGCGTACGAGGCGGGGGTGCAGGGAGGGCAAATGCCCCCCCCCCCAAATCGGGCAACAAGTCTGGGTTTTTTGGGCAAACAGAGATCCGAACGACTAAAAAAATAAAATAAAAAATAACAAAAATAAAATAAAAGGTCGTCAACTTTTTCACGGATGTATTTTTCGGGCAGAAGTTCAATCTTTGCCCCCCCCCCACTGCTGAAATCTCCCGTACGCCTATGGGTAGGGTAGGGTGACCATACGTCCCGGTTTTCCGGGACATGTCCCGGTTTTTTGCGGTGCGTCCCGGTGTCCCGAAGACTTTGGCAAAATGGCAGAATTGTCCCGGTTTTTGACAAGAAGGAAAGTTGGATCTTGAAAACGTCAGTTTTATGTAAATGACGCAAAAAGAAGTCTCAACGAAAGAGAATTTTTCAATTTATAAGGACTATTAAGCTTATAATTACATCTTTAGTAGGTTAGTGTGTATAGTTAATAGATTTAAAGAAATAACCTATCCCGAAGTAACGAGCAGTTTTCATAAATGGCAACAAGTTCAATGGCGGCGCCAGATCTACATCGATTTCGGGATTTTCGGCAGGTCTAGTCAAGGTCGTATAATGGAGTTAGTCCACTCAAGTTAGCACTGAAATTTTGCCAATTTCTTTCAGCAACTTAAAATTCTGCCATTATTCTAAATTGTATTTTACACTTCGGATGGTTATCAGGACACCCCCACCCCCAAAAAACCCCACCTCTTTCCGGCGGTCACTCCTATGCGGCCCATAAACCTTAAATCTTTATCTGGAATATTGATTACTAACTGTGCGTCGATTGACAGTGTGATAATATTATTAGAGTAGGCCTCTACTGCACTCAGTGCACTGACGACTAGAGCAGATTGGAGATTTCTACACTGAAGTGAATGCTCATTTTAAATTTAATTGTGTTGACACCTGCATGTTCGAACAACGTTCGCAGAATAAAATTTAGGACTAAATAACTAAAAATATTACTCTCCCGAGAAATATCAGTAACTTTAAACTTCTTCGAAGTCTGCAGTGTACACTATAAGCAACAATTAATATCCAATAACAGCTACTTCTCACTAGATTAGCCTATAGGACTATGCCTTCAATCGTTGGCTTATAGTCCCGAAGTTATGGAATTACAATAATTTAGTTTCTAAAAAGTGTCCCGGTTTTTGATGGCCAAAAAATGGTCACCCTAGGGTAGGGTGATGGGCTGTTCCTCTGGCCCTGTAGGCCTACGTTCCACAAAGGATGAATGCCGAGACCCAATATTTATTGGTCGGCCCTTTGGAATAGTAGGCTACGTCATCGCGGCGCACGGTTCACTTCCGTCTTTGCTTCTACGCTAACTCCTCCAGTTGATATCTGTCGCAGTCATGGAACTTAGATTCTGCCTTTTCTTTTCTAAATTCACTTTCGAGTTTCGACCTCTCATAGAATTATTATTATCTGGCGATCATGTCAAGACCGATCGAGTCTTAGTCTATCCTTGAGTATCGACGTCTTTCGCTAGGTGGCACACGTACTTCATCTCTTCAATCTTCGGCAGATGGCGAACGTTGACTAAAGTGGTGAGCAACTACTGCCCCCTGACGATTAAACTGAAACTTTAAACGTAAGTATCGTCAGAATGTCTGATAGCCTACTACAAAATTATTATAGCCTAAATGTTGTAACGAAGCCTGTAATAATATTGCAAAGTTTTCTGTTCAGTTAGTAGCTAAGTTTAATTAAGATTAGGCTTACTGCATAACTTGTAAATGTAAAGCGCAGTGCGTCTTGCAGGCGTTTAATTAAAGAAAAGATTATTATTTTGTCAATTTTTTTATATAAAAAACTTCCTTTTTTGCAAAACAGACAAGTTCCTATTCTAACATCAATTCCGAAGAGTGATAATTATAATGATAAGAATTATTATTATATTATTATTTTTTATTTTTTATTATTATTATTTTTAACTTATTATTTTTTTTACCCGAGTTAGCCTAGTTCTAATCCATCAGGAAGCAAAAAATTGTCCGCAGACTGTTAGTTGGTGGGTTCTGCAACGGCTACGCTTAATTCATCCAATTATTATTATTATTATTATTATTATTATTATTATTATTTTATTTTTTTAATATTTTTTATTACCCGAGGTATCTATAATCCCTCAGGTGTCAGATATTACTAAGAAATTTAAACTCTGGAGTGGCCATCCATGTCAAGATCAGGAAGAACAAAAGTGCTGTGGAAGGCAACAGCATTGAAACGCTGAATGGTGACAGACAGGCGCTGAAACAAGAAGCTTGTTTCCCTTGCGTCGCCTGAAATTTGGCTCAAGAGACGACCCAGGTCGGCGAGAAATGCCTGTCCCTTGGCGTTAATTGGCCCCATTGTTTCAAATGCCAATGGGGCAAAGTGGTAGGCTTGCATTAAATGTGCATATTTTGTATTTTTCCTGGCTTCAGCCAGTTCCGCAGCGCCCCCCATCCGAATGGAGGTTGTGGCAAGATAAGAGGTAGCCACAGTATCTGCCACTGTAACGTCCCAGGTCAAACAACGACCTGAGCGCCAGGGGATCAATGTAAGGCCGTCTGGTCTTTTGCCATCCGACCTTGACAAACCAGGTGGTTCCTTAACTGCCGGAATGCCTGCCTGAACAAGGCCCCTGCAGATTAGGTCATTCAGGACCGCATGTCGGGCCTGACGACCAGGACCAAGACGGCACGAGAGGCCGTGCGATCCTTCAGCGGTCACAAGAGTGCCACACGGGCAGCTGTGTGGATGACAAATGACGGTACCTAGACGGAGGCCCACCGCTATCCTAACCGCCTCGTCATCCAGCCTGAGACCACATGCACTTATGGGTAAGGCAAACAGCCAGTCACCTGCATGAGGTGCTGAGACTGCTTTCAAACGTGCTTGGTGGTAATCACTGGTGTGAAAGTGGTCAAGCTCGGCTATTGATTCTGCAATAACCGGTTTATCCCAGAAGGACTGCCTGTGAGAAAGTTCTCCATCAGTACGGTATGTAGGATATTTTAAGCACCAATGCTCAAACGATGTAGAAAAATGTGGGTCTGTTTCCATGTTCACATTGCTCAGCATGGAGGTTTGGAGGGCGAGGGTACCTGCAGCGGAGGCCAAAAAGGCAGGAAGCGCAAGCGAGGATACCCTGCGGATAAAATTATTATTATTATTATTATTATTATTATTATTATTATTATTATTATTATTATTATTATTATTATTATTATATCTTCAACAAACAACATCAGATACATTCTTCTTCTTCTTTATTCTCTTCCGTCAGTCGAGTGACGACGATGAGGCTTCCACACGACTTCTCCAAATTCCTCTGTTTCTGATGAGATCCTTTGCTCTTGACATGTCAATATTCATCTCTTTCAGGTCTTCTATGACGTTGTCCATCCAGGTTTTTGATTGTCTTCTTCTGCTTCTCTCCCCCTCTACGTGCACGTGCAAGGCCGCGAGGGGTAGTCTTTTTTTCTTCCATTCGCTCCACATGGCCGAACCATCTACATCAGATACATGAAGCACGATAAACAATATTATTAAGAGAATTAAGCGATAGTCATTGTTTTAAATGATGATAAAAATGCCATCATTAGATCTCCTCTGGATCTGGCTCAGCTAAAGTGCCTCGAAAGGTCACCGAGTTGAAACGCTGGACAGTTACAGTACCCGATCATGGTGTCTGGGGCGCAGGTTATAACCCGTTTGTTTCGCTGGTGGAAGCAACTCGTGGAGGACATGGCCTGGTCTTGTCAGAACCGCCGAAAACAAACTGTTATCAGCATGGCGACAGAGTTCTTCAAATGTTGGAGTATCACCCGAAATATAATGCTGGCGAAGAAGTCTATTCATTATGGCTTGGAGCCTGCCCCTTTCATGCTGCCTAGCATACCCCCACCATGCAGGAGCTGCATAAAGCAGACGAGACAGCGTAGTAGCCCGTACCACATCATGGAGCTTAAGGCCAGCTAGACCATGAGCAGCGAGCACACGTAAGGCATAAAGAGACTGCCTGGCCCTGCAACATATCTTATCAATGTGCATGTCAAAACTAAGATCATCAAGATAAATATCCTCATCACACGGAGCAACGCCGCATCTTTTGAGAGTCTTGAGCGGGGATCGCGGAACTTATGGACTGAGGTAAATCGACTGAGGGGTGATGGCCGACGTGTAGCCCAGACACCGATGAGAGGAGTCACTGCCACCTCGTTAAATGAGCACTTCGCTGAAATATCATGGGACAAACAGTATACACCGCCACATTTAAAAGCAACGGTTGTGGACTCAACTAAGACGGTGATAGACAAGGCCGTAGCCAGGATTTTATTTCGGGGGGTGTTTTCAGTGGCTAAAAAATATTTTCCATTTTCGCCGCCAAAATTTCTGATGACCTTTTTTTAGTCATCCGGTCGAAATCTGAGAAATATTTTCCATTTTTGCCGCCAAAATTTCTGATGACTTTTTTTAGTCATCCGGTCGAAATCTGTGAAATATTTTCCATTTTCGCCGCCAAAATTTCTGATGACCTTTTTTTCAGTCATCCGGTCGAATATTATAAATATTTTCGCCGTCAAATTTCTTTTACTTCATTTCGAAGGGTGTTTTCATCTTTTCATCACTTTTTCATGATTTTTTGCATGACGAACTAGGAAATGCAATAGATTTTTTTCTGCATTTTCCATTTTGGGGGGTGTTCAAACACCCAAAACACCCCCCTAAATACGGCCTTGGTGATAGATTCTATAACAACTTGTAAGCTGCTTGAGTCAATTGGAAAAACAGCTGCGGGCCCCGACGGCCTACCATCATGGTTTCTTGTGCAGATCGCTCCGATGATAGCCGAACCGGTGGCGTACCTTTTCAACACATCGGTCATCTTCTCTTACGTCCCTCCGCAGTGGAAAACCAGCATCATCACTCCGGTGCCGAAGGTCAAGCATCCGAAGGAGGCTAGTGACTACCGCCCTATCTCGGTGACGAGTATCTTATGTCGATTGTTGGAAAAATACATTGTACATCGATTCTTCCATCCAATTTTGATTGACCCCCAGCTTAACCAGGACTTCAAAGACCAATATGCATTTCGACCGACCGGATCCACTACAGCCGCCCTAGTGTCACTAACTACTAACATTACTGAGATGCTGAATGAGAGTCAGTATGTACATCTAATTGCACTGGATTTCAGCAAAGCGTTCGATACAGTGCGGCATTCTTACCTGGCGGAGCAACTGGCTGAGATGTCCATCCCGGACAACGTCTATAATTGGATTATTGCTTTCCTAGAAGATCGGAGTCATGCAACCAATTTTAATGGAAACATTTCCTTCACCATAAAAATAAACTGTAGCATTGTACAGGGTTCGGGGTTAGGACCAATTGACTTTATAATAACAATATCCAAGTTTAGGCCATGCCATTCAGGAAACAGAATACAAAAATATGCGGATGATACTTATCTGTTGATTCCAGCATCAAATAGTGCTACTATCCCAGCTGAACTGGATAATGTTACGCAATGGTCGGTTACATGTAACCTTAAGATAAACTGCAATAAGACATATGAAATGATTGTCAGAAGACCTAGGGGGTGTGCAGGGGGAGGGACCGATCCAACAGAAACACCAGGTTTAACTAGGGTTCGAAACTTAAAGGTTCTTGGTGTGATGTTGTCTGATGATCTTAGTTTTGACATGCACATTGATAAGATATGTTGCAGGGCCAGGCAGTCTCTTTATGCCTTACGTGTGCTCGCTGCTCATGGTCTAGCTGGCCTTAAGCTCCATGATGTGGTACGGGCTACTACGCTGTCTCGTCTGCTTTATGCAGCTCCTGCATGGTGGGGGTATGCTAGGCAGCATGAAAGGGGCAGGCTCCAAGCCATAATGAATAGACTTCTTCGCCAGCATTATATTTCGGGTGATACTCCAACATTTGAAGAACTCTGTCGCCATGCTGATAACAGTTTGTTTTCGGCGGTTCTGACAAGACCAGGCCATGTCCTCCACGAGTTGCTTCCACCAGCGAAACAAACGGGTTATAACCTGCGCCCCAGACACCATGATCGGGTACTTCCACGAGCAGACAATCAAATGAGGAAGACATTTATAACTAGAATGTTTTTATTAATTAATTAGTTTGTTTAGTTTTAATAATTTTTATGTTTTTTATGTTAAATCTGTATGTGATACTTGTTCACCAGAGTGCTGTTTGGCAGCTGGTTAAGAAATAAAGAATATACTTACTTACTTACTGTAATAGAGAGGCGTTGCTGCAAAAACAGTGACCCGAAGGCCGTCTGTTCAGTTAGTATTAATTATTATTATTATTATTATTATACCGTGTGTTTCATTCTGTCTCTCTGGCTCTGCCAGCCTCTGTCTGTCTGTTCCTGTGTCTGTTTCTCTCTCTCTTTTTATTGCTATTTATTCTTTTATTATTTTGTTATTATTATTTTTTAATAAATGTGCATGCGCTATAGAAAAATTGGTCTTTCGGAGTCACGTGATCGACCTGAACAAACGTGGTGACGTCAGACGTTTACCCAGAATTCCTTGCGACGGTTGTTGAGTTTTGTTGGAAGCGGATGCGCGAAGAGGAAAGCGATTATTTGTTGATCGCTTTAGGATAATAATAATAATAATAATTATAAAATTATGTGATTCAAACGTTTGATGGACTTTCTTATTCTCATCCATCAGGATTGTCTTTCCGTTGTCTCTACTCCGGCGGACGTCGGGTGTTTCGTCTGTCGACGGACGAAACGGATTCTTCTACCTCAAGGACAAGGACAGCTCCGCGGCGGCCGACGGCCTTCGGGTCACTGTCAGGCGCCACCGTCCTTTATCTAGCGCTACTCTCTCGACTGTGAAACATTGGCCGCTGTGGCTTGATCGCTTAGTCAGTTGTAGAATATTTCTTTAGGAATCCCGTTCATTTCAATCTGGGAATTAGACTACTGGTAGGCATGCTGTATGGAGATTCAAACGGTTTTTACGAGTTTTTGGAGAATTGTCTGTCGTTCAGATTCAGAGCGTGAATAGAACCAGTCAAAGCAACTGGTAGACTTTGGTTTTCTTTCTTGTGCTGGAGGGAGTGCTTGAGGATCGTCTGAGACCAGTTGAAAATAATGGCAACACAAATACCACCGGATAAGGTAACACCATGTTCTCTCCGTTCTAATTGAAACGCGCTTGCCTTTTTAAGATGGTAAGGAAAAGGATGAAGTATAGAATGGTGAGAGCGTTTAAACCAACCAAATGCCCATTTGAATCATTACGACACCAATCTTTTTGATGCCAAAAAGCAGTTGTCTCTAACATTTAACCCTCATCGGTTCCTGGCCTTGGCAAGTAGCGACTTGTCTGTCTGAACCTCCTTGCCATCCACGACCATCGAGCTGAATTGGAATTTGAAGCAATTTCCAGTTCCTTCAATTGCCACACCATTTGTCATTTCAATCGACCAATCGCAGCGCACATGCACCATTTTCTTCTCGTCAATCGCAGCACATGATCATCAAAGGACGTTGCATATTACAGGGAAGCCTATGCATGTCGATACTAAATTTGGACGTAACGATTGCTAGATTGTGACACTAAGAACACTTTAAATCAGCGCTGATTATTTTTGCCGCTACCAATTATACCAACGACAGTTTTTATAATCGACTCAATTACGACTCAGATTACGAGTACAACATAGTCGAATGATAGATACACTTCGTCTACATTGCGAAGGATTAGTTTAAGTTAATATGTAGATTATATTCAGTGTGCAGACATGGAAGTAAGTAAGCAAGTGTATGGCGTTGGACAGTCAGAACAAAAAAGCGATTGGAGATAGAGGAGACTTTGTCGAAAGTGATATCGTGTCTATACAGACTTTGTGCAACATCATGTTGGGCCCACCATATTAAATTACTGTTTTAAGTAAAGTGAATTGTGCTTGCAGAGGGGACGGGGTTTGACCACCCTTAGGATACATATATTCTTTTTCAACTGTTGACTGAAGATTATGAATGTTTTGCTGGACAAACTTTTCATTTCTTGTGAGCTTCTCCCAAAAAAGACTGATAAAATCTGAAATAATGAAGAAGTTTTGGTGAAGTTACATTCCTTAAAGTTATAGCTCTTAATTGTATTTTCTACCATGCATGTTGGACCTTTGTTGGTACCATGTAACCTGCCTTTTCACTTAAATGTTTTACCCTGTAATTTTTTTAATCACAGGGTATATTTAAGCACATAATGATTCATGTGAAATCAGTCTTTGAAGGGAATTAATCCTTTCAATATGTAGTCATTCAGTTTCAATTACTTTACTGTTGATATATGTTATGACTTTACGTGTCTTGGTTGTTCTGATGAGCATTGTGTTGCAGCGTAATATTTATGTCTTAACGGTGGATTGTGACAGCATTTCTTTGTGTGTTTTCAATGTGAAGGTGAACTTGAAGCTGATTCTTGTGTCGGGTAAAACGAAAGAATTCCGGTTTAATCCGACCGATTCCGTGTCGATTATTACACAGCACGTGTACGACAACTGGCCACAAGGTTCTTGAATGGTTGCTTTCAATTCACCTGGCACTTACGTCCCACTCACAACAACACATCAAACACAATCATTGATCAGTCATATCACACGAACATAATAACATTTGCTACTTATTCAACCACACATCACCCATATATTGCCCAAACATCACCCACATAATTATCACCTCAACTTCATTTCTAATTATCATGATACATCTTAGTATGTCATCCATACTCTTCCATTTGTCAATCGCCTTTCTGGCCAATTTTTATCTTGTCACAGTTTGTCAGTCTGCTATATATAGCGAAGAAGACAGAAAGAGAAAAGTCAGAGAAGGAGAATGTGGCAGAGAGTTAGAGACGACAGATCAATGGATTTGTATTTTCATTTGATGTGGCAATTAAAAGGTAAAAAGATAAAATATAAATATGTTTGTATTTTAATTTGGTGTGGCAATTAAAAGGTAAAAAGATAAAAGATAAATATGTTTGTATTTTCATTTGATGTGGTGATTAAAAGGTAAAAAGATAAAATATAAATATGTTTGTATTTTAATTTGGTGTGGCAATTAAAAGGTAAAAAGATAAAAGATAAATATGTTTGTATTTTCATTTGATGTGGTGATTAAAAGGTAAAAAGATAAAATATAAAAATGTTTGTATTTTCATTTGGTGTGGCGATTAAAAGGTAAAAAGATAAAAGATAAATATGTTTGTATTTTCATTTGATGTGGCGAATAAAAGGTAAAAAGATAAAAGATAAATATGTTTGTATTTTCATTTGGTGTGGCAATTAAAAGGGAAAAAGATAAAAGATATGTTTGTATTTTCATTTGGTGTGGCAATTAAAAGGTCAATGTGTTTGTATTTTCGTTAATTTTGGTGTGGCAATTAAAAGGTAAAAAGATAAAAGATATGTTTGTATTTTCATTTGGTGTGGCAATTAAAAGGTCAATGTGTTGTGACATTTATAGACTGGTCCGATGAACAATATCCAACAACAAATATCCTCCGACTAATCTACCAAGGCAGATTCCTTCATGGAAGTGTTACCTTAGCAGGTGAGCAATTACATCTAAGTTCCAAATGGATTCCTTCAAGGTAGGTTTGCTTTAGCAAATGAGGAATTGCTTTTCCAAGGCAGATTCCTTCATGGTAGCTTTATCTTGGCAATGAATAATTGGTTTTTTTTTGTTTGTTAATATTTATTAGGAATGCATTTGGTCAATATCAACTATTAATAATTCGTTAATTCTTAGTAGCTTAATTATAATGATTTTTATTGTTCAATGTTCATTGTTCTCGATGTTTCTATTTACAACCATGTTTATGTTTAAAATTCTAGTTCATATGTGAATGTCTGGTTTTTTTTATCGTCTCTGGATATAGTCTAAATTTCTGAACGATGCTCTATAAGAATTAGAAATGTTGTCAGTTTTGTTGATGTGGCAGATTGAAAGAGAAGCGTGTGTGTGTGTGCTCTCGCATGCGCATGCATGCATGCGGGCGTGTATGCGTGCATGTATTGATTGTATGTAAAGATTTTATGGTTGTTGTTGTTGTTGTTTGCCGATAATGTAGGATTACAATTGCCAACTGGGAAGACGACTGTGATGCACATGGTCGCTCGAGAGACTTTGCCCGAACCAAACAGTCAGAGTAAGACTTTACATTACATTACGTCCAAGTTACACACTGCTTCCTAACACTATTGCTTTGCACTTCAATGGGAATTTACGTATAAAGTGCGGGGTCTCATTGTTATGCTGCACCACATTATGAGGGTGAGGCAATGCAGGAAACTGGGGGTAGGATCTTGCACCTGTTTTTCGCTTTCATATCCTGTCTTCAGAATTCTAGACTGTTTGATTCAGTGATCAGTCAAAATAGCGCCGACAAAAGGAACAGAAGAGCGGCGCTCTTAAAAGAAAAATTATCTCGAACGATATCGCCGAAGACAAAGTATTTGAAAAGACAAGTGATCCACCACTACATACATGACTTTAATGTTTTTAACGAGATTAGAAGCTAAGAAGTTATTTCAGAAATACAAACAAAGAATTAAAATGAGAAGTTCAAACTCCATAAAAGTTGTTTATACTAGAAATATGACTAAAAGTTAAAGCCGAAAATTTCAAAAAATAGACTGTCGCTGAGTCGTTAAATGACGGGAAACCAGAAACGTAAATCATTACGCTACGTTACACTTGCCAGTGTGGTGCTATTTTAAACAATTTTAACCATTACACAGCTCCATGACATGCTGCCTTTGCTTATATATATAAAACTTACATCACATGATTACGACCGTTCCAACCTCTAATTTTACTGTTTTCATTTTCGATCGCACAAGTCAACCAATATATTTAGAGTTTTTGTTTATCAAACATTGTGATATATGTTTGAAAGAAGATGATTAATAACAAAACAATTATTCAATTATTAAATGCATAATAATTTGAATTTCCATGGGAGCATTTGACGCTAGGATAAAACTGACGGCGATTGTTAATCAAGTCACAGGTTGATATGTGTTGTGCATTGGACACATCGTACATTATAGAAGTTACCCGTTTATTAATTAATTAATTAATTAATTGTGCATTGTCGATGTGTTTTTAGGTCAAATGAAGAAAGACAAAAGCGGCGACCAATCCAATTGTTGCGTAGTTGTCTAACGTCTGATGGGAACTGCTTGAAAAGGAATCTTCTTGTCTGTCTGTCTGTCTTTCTCTTCCTCTGTCTGTCTAAATGTCTCTGGCTGTCTCTGTCCTGCCCTGTCTCTCTCTTCCTCTGTCTGTCTAAATGTCTCTGGCTGTCTCTGTCCTGCCCTGTCCTGTCTGTAAAACACAATGTCAGCATCACTTGACAACTGCCAGACTGTTGCAGCACTTTGAATGCAACCGACTTTCCTCTGTCGTTGTTATTCAGCAACGTTGTTATTCAGCAACGTTGTTATTCAGCAACGTTGTTATTCAGCAACGTATATTCTGTACATAGAATATAGATTGAAAACAACGTCGTCGCCAATGTACATAGAAAGACTCGCACGTTGTTCGGTCGTCGTCGTCCTTTGAAGAGAAGATGATTTTAGCGATGATGATGATGATGATGATGATCGAAATGTCACGAATTGTTACGTTTTATTTACTAATATTATTAATTATATTATGATCTAAAGTCTGAGATATAATATCAAACGACGGTCATCTGTTGTGTAGCGAACCTTATCATCTTGTTAGTAGTACGCTACGATTGTATTGCAATTTTTAGGATGGAAAATGTGTAAATAAATTGACTGAATGCAGAATTCAAGTTTTATGCTTGCGTGCTGTTGTGCTGCACAGTAGATGCTGATTTCTTTAATGATTTTGCTGCATTTTTAAAGTGCTACTTATTTTCTTTATTATCTAACAATGAATTGATGGCAGTGAACAATTGAAGACAGACCATTAAGTCATGTGGTTCCTTAGAGCACTACACGGGATTAGCATGAAACCCATACATTCCACATTATTAGGCAAGCACTCTATTATTTATTGAGCTGTAGTAATAATTAATTGACTGCCATAACAATTATTATTATTTATTATTATTATGAGATGTTGTTTCTACTTTTGTTCCACTCCTGCAACTGACTTCATTCATCAAATGAAGACGATATGAATGAAATAATCTTATTCTTATCATCTTTTCATTCGTTTAAAAAATTTGTTGCATTGTTTGCAGTCAATATTTTACCCTACTTCAGTATTATTGAGTTTATTTATGTAATGATTTCCTGAAATTTTCCATGCTTAATAGTTATGCATACGTAAAACGTTAGCTTTATTATTTTGATTAGTTAAAGGACGTCTACAGAAACTGACCTGCTTTACCCCGTCCCTTCCTCCCTCCCTCTATTTCTGTTGAATATCGTCAGACGTCTGAAAGGACATTCATGGGAGTCTTGGGAGAATCCACATTGCAATGAAAACAACTTTCATATAATGTGTTTGCAAAACATTTTGAGCAGAATTAATCGTGAATTTAACACAAGAATATTATTCACAGTGGATAGAAACGACACAAATGCAATCTGTGTCACAAAAGGCAGGCCCGGCCTTAGGGCAAGGCGAGCGAGGCAACCGCCTTGGGCCCCGCGCTTCCAGGGGCCCCGCGCTGCTGGCTATAATTTTTTTTTATTTGACAATATTGACAATGATTACGTCGCATTAAACATCTGTTCTTGCAGTCAATTTGTCACGCAAATGTGACATGGTGATTTTGAAAGAACGAAACTTCGCTAGGCCCCTAAACCTTAGGGCGAGTCACAGCTCGCCTACTTTTTAGCGTGTAAAATTCTCTCCAGAAAACAATAATTAGGGCCTAACTCATTTTCCTTCAAATTTGCAAATGGACATCCGCATACATTTTTGCTGGAGAGGACAAAACACAAATAACAATGATAGTGGTGACAATTTTAACGACAGCTTAGAAAATGCAAAATAGAAAATTTAGAACATGGATATTTTCAGAGAAGTGCCTGAATGTAGCCTAAATTTATTCGTTTCACTTTGTGAATAATTAGCATCATTAGTGCTTTGGCGCAAAGAAATTTGTCAAAAACCCAAAAAGCAGACCTAACATGCATCATTTGAAAATCAAATATGTACATAGGCCACATCAATGTGGTTAGTGCTCTTAGCTCAAAAGAAATTTGGGAAACAACGTTAAGTGTCCCATCTTAGGTGACTCTCCCTCACCAGTGCCGTATTGACCGGAAATCAACTGCGTAAATTTAAGCATGAGGACCCGCTGCTGCCTTGGGCCCCGCAAGCCCTAGGGCCGGGCCTGACAAAAGGATTTCTGATTCTTGAGATAATTTGGAATGCTACAGAAGAGCACAGTCACACACACACACACACACACACACACAATTTACTCACAACGCCACGCACGCACACTGGTTAAAGTGCAATTTTTGTCACCAACTATTCTGGAGAAAACCATAGTTGCACCACAGTATAAATTATTATAACAATGAGAACACATCAGAAACATTATGTGGAATGTCACAAAGAGAAATAAAGTAGGCTGCAGGACTACAACTAGGAATAGGCGTACAGAACGAAACAGAAGTGCAATAATTCTGTTACAAACCGCTGGCATGGAATGACACGTGCTGATGAAAATAGAGCTAAATGGAGATGATGCGACATTGCATTTTCACGTAGTCATGTTTTCAAATGCTTTCAAACGTTTTCAAATAATTGGCATCTAATGATTAAAGATACTTAAGAGAGTTGGCCTAAATTCAGTTGAAACATTAATATGCCGATCATTAAACAGAAGCGCCAGACAAATCTATAGGCTACTTTCCGTAGGCTGAGTGGTAGACTCTGGAAATGACAATTTGGATGGAAATCTATTTATCAGATATAGGCCACTACTACTAGGCTACCCAGGTACAATAATCGTGCAAGAAACAAAGAATTCGAGTGAAATAATTGACGGAAGATGTTTTAAAGTTCTCTCTGTAATCATGAAGATTATGTTGAAATAATTAAGTGAAATTCTTGAGATATTATTTGAAATTCAGCTGTGTGGCTACTCACTATAATAGAGTAGGCCTATAATAGACTTGAAGCAGATTAAGGCACAGGTAAATAACTAAATATTTAATCTATTGAGTTTCTCCAGTTTTAGTGGATAGGCCTATTCTTAGCTGCTAGACTGTTTCATTAACCCAATTTCATCATTATCTGAGGTTACTACTCTGAAAATTTTCGTTTACGTATGTTCCTTTGATTATTTGTAGGGTTTCTGGATTAGGGCACATGCAGGCACTTTGTCACTCACTCTGAGTCTCTCAACTGTTATAGTGTATTCACTGTACTATACGTAAGCCTATGAGCATATAATAGGCCTATCAAAATAAAATTGTTTAATTTTAATATATTAGGGCCTATATACATCTAGTGACATTTTTTTACAGGTATACTTGAGACTATAACTTTCAATCTTGTGTCACGTGATTTATTCAGTAGATGTTTATCATGAGTTGTAGGCAGAGGAGTTGACCAGTTTAGACAGTTGTGATCGTTTGACAGAGATATAAAAAATGCTGCGGTGGATACTGGCCAATTGGCCGGCGGTGTCACTGCGGGACAGAAAGAGAAATGAAGTCATCCGGAAGACGTTGTGAGTTACATGCATCGCAAACAAGGTAGGGCCTACGGGAGACCAGACTATGAGACTAAGATGGTATGGTCACGTGGAGAGGGCTTGGAAGATGTCAGCATCAAGAGAGTGATGAGGGAGGAAGTGGAGGGACGACGAAGCCGAGAACGACAGAAGAAGAGATGGATGGATGCGGTCAAACAGGACTTCGAACTTCTCAACCTCAGGAGAGAAGATGTGGTGAAAAAGGATCCGAGTGGCTGACCCCTTCTCGGCGAGGGATTAATTCCAGCCGGAAGTAGAAGACGAAGAAGAAGAAGAAGAAGAAGAAGAAGAGGAGGAGGAAGATGAGGAAGAGGAAGAAGAGACAGTTTTGATCGTTTAAATCAGACAGTGGAGTAATGTGAACAGTGCTGGTGTGATGCATGGGGGGGAGGGGTAGCATGAAATCGATTTAAGAATCTGGGGTGGTAGATCGAACTATCGATGGACATCTTAAAGACATAAACACTGACCAGTGGAACAGAAGTTACTGCATGAAATTATTATTATTGGGGTCTTTGAGAACAACAGTTGCAGGATGAGGTTGTGATGAGGTCCAACGCAGTTAGTCCAACGGCTGATCGAGTTGTTTCAGCCTATTAGACTTCTATTAGTTGGTTTTCTTAGTGTAGAATTGTTCAAATTTGATGTACAAGCAAAAGAAATACATATTTGGAATCAGGAAGCAATTCTGATCAAAACCTGATATACGAACACCTTGAGAAATGGAAAAAATAAATCCACTTTTTCCAGCTCAGAGGTCACTCCAGCTCATAGTCGGGTCAATCAACGAAATAACTTCGGTGAACCCCAACAAATTGCAAGAAAACGTTTTTTGATGATTTTCTGGTGCCTTAGGTCTGTTGAAGTACATACTAAAAGTTGCACGAAATTGGAAAACGGCAAGTAGTCTACTTTTGGCGGGAAAAAAGATGGCCGCCAATTGGACCAGGCTTGGAATATGAAAATTACACTATTAGAAGCTAATCATAAAACAATATGCTAAATATTGTTTCTAGACTAATTTGACCCTTCTGAAAGCGAAAATCGCGGTTAGAAAGCTAAATTGTTAGCGTAGCATGAGAAAAACAAGATGGCGGACAAATGGCGACCAATTACTCAAATGGCTGTAAGTAAACTACTGTATGCGATAATAACACGATTTCACACTCATAAATGAGATTTTAGAGTTATATAGGCATGCAATGGAATTAAAGACACATATGTGGCACTGCCAGAAAACCAAAATGGTGGACAAAATGGCCGCCAGAATGTTGAAATAGGTATAAGTGAAATCAAGCCTGCAGTGGAAACATGAGTCTATAATAATAACATTTTCGAGGTTAAGGAATGCGACAGAAATAAAGTCACAAATGTGGCACTACCAGAAAACCATAATGGCGAACAAAATGGCGGCCAGAAAGTTGAAATGGCTATAAGGGAAGTCAAGCCTCGCAATGTAAACATTATTTCAGAGTCTAAAATAACATTTTCGGGGGCAAGGAATATGATGGAACTAAAGACACATATGCGGCATTGTAAGAAAACCAAATTTGTGGACAAAATGGCCGCCAGATTTTTTAAATGGCTATAAGTATGCAATGGAAACATGATTTCAGAGTATAAATGAAAAAATGGTGGACTATAGAATATGATGAAACTATAGATACACGTGTGACGCCGTGGCCACGTGTGACACTGCCAGAAAGCCATAGGCCTAAGCCAAAATGGAGGGACAAAGCATCAAATGGCTAAAAAATGATGTCATGTATGTCAAAGACATGATTTCAGGTGGAATATTGTTCCATGGTCAAATAATCCCAAGAAAGTAACATTCCATGTGCAGCGTTGAACATAATGAAGTGAAATCTTTGCATTAAGAGGAATGTTTAGTAGAGACTATCAATGCAGTTTAAACATTGCTTGCGTTAGGCATACTGTATTTGTGCCTCAATGTTGCTTTGACTTGAACTATAGGCCCCTATAGAGACCCATCGCTTCAATCTTGACTGATATATAATTATAGACAAAGCTAATTCAGGCTTTGTTGCTCTTAATTCAGGTGCACATAGGCTAGCTTAAGTGTACTGTAATGTAGTGTATGGCAAGTTCACACTTTGATAGCAGCGGGCTTGGCCACGGTCCTCTGCCTGATGCTATACTTGTTAACTTCGCATGATTTGAACTAGACAAAAGAATATATGAATGTGGAACAGGACCAATGGCAGGTCACACTGATTAAAGAACACTTTGCTGATGTTCCCGCCATCACCTAAACCCTGTTAGATGCAAGGCAGACACATCAGACCCAGCAGTAGACAGCACATCATCTCCTTCCACGGAACCACAAGCAACAAGAACAATCTATGTCGTCATCTGAGGCTGTTGAGAGCTGAATGAACACATTAGACGGGGATGTAGATATAGATCAGCTTGTTGTCAGGCAAAGCAAGAACGTTCAGCACTTCAGCCAATTTTCCCGACAACGGAGCACTTCCAGACTCTATACAGTGACTAAATGGTCTTGCACCTTTTCTGTGTGGTTCTAATTTTCAAAAGCAATGTCCAGTATCTGTCGAAGGCAATATTAACCATTTTGTTGCCAATCGAAAGTACCTTAACACGTGTAACCACAGTACCACTGTATCTTGCAGGTCACCAAAATTAATGTCTTCGCTTTCGGAGCTGTCCAATCGCCTGCACTATTGCTGTCCATCAATAATTAACCCTTTAATGCCGGAGGGTATAGGATTTCCCATACATTTTACTACACTCTCGGCATCAAAGGGTTAAATGCTATACTTCTGCTAGAGAAATGCTGACTGTACAAGTTACTTTTTCAGAGAATGTCCTCATTAAATGATGCCTAATGACACTTTCTCATCATCCACCAATGCCATTGCTTTTGAAAGAAGTTCATGTCACAATGGGACAGTCAGCTTCATGCGCTATGTAATATCAGAAATAGACCAATTCAGATACCAAATTTCTACTGCAAATTTATCTCTTAATTGAATGGCCCAACCTTATTCATTCAGGCTTTGGACTGGCACTGTTAGCTAATACATTAGTGTTAATTAAGGCTAATTTTTGGCAAATTTGCGATCACATCAACACAAAGCTGTGCATAGAAGAACACTGGAAGCTATCAAACGTTTACACCTCCTGGTTATGCCTCCATTCTTTATAATAGGCAATCACCTTAAC
Source organism: Lumbricus rubellus (assembly GCA_945859605.1). NCBI lineage: Eukaryota > Metazoa > Annelida > Clitellata > Crassiclitellata > Lumbricidae > Lumbricus > Lumbricus rubellus. The sequence continues at coordinate 507,407 of OX243812.1, read as the reverse complement.
AGCTATAGCGGACTGCTTGAAAAGTGGTTCTTTTGCAATGTTGAATGGAAGCATCTGATGCTGGTGCACATGGTAATAACTCGAGTGTCCGTGATTTCTTGGTAAAGACTAAAGAGTTGTTCACATACTGTGTTCAGTTCAGTGCAATCACTAGTCCTATCATACATGTTACATGTGATGGCAAACCATTCTAAAACTGACATCTATGACAAATTATGCACTGCGTTATCGATATCATCTTTGACTTCACATAGGTTCATCAATGCTTAAGTGACCATTGGATACTAATCAATGCTTTGTAGACTGCAACTGCCTTTTCTGGCAAACTTGATACTGTGTCACCTCGTTTAAAACAGCAGATTTGCAGCAATAACCACTTTAAAATCAGGATTTACGACTAAGGGAATTTAACAAATCATGAACTTCAATCAGGCAACTACATTGCCATCATAGTTTATTTGTTCCGAGTGCTACAACTAAATTTTTATGAAGAGTTAAACGAGCATTTTGAACATCACTGACAGCAAACATATCTGGAAAATTTTCTAGCAAATGATTATTAAGCTGACAGCAAACATATCTGGAAAATTTTCTAGCAAATGATTATTAAGCTGAGTAGTGTTAAGGTTTAGCCTACTTGTCATAAAATACATGTACACTATGTTGCTACAGCTGATCTGCATGAAGTTGGCCAAGTTCAGCAAGTTTGCATACTGGAGGCAAAATATTGTTGGCTTTGGCTTCTTCCAAGTACATTCAGCTACTGCGATTTAGTCTGCATTTAACCCGGTTGTACACTTCGCATTGTCTTCACATGGCATATGATTAGCTGATCAAATTAAACAGGCTGGTTTATTAGCCTCAATTGCTATCATATCACCACATAACAACTTTAATAGCATCAAGTTATCTTTAATTATATTTGCACATGAGTGACCTTTGCATCAACATCGATAGTTATGACTTTTCAGAATCAATTTTGACCCACTTTAAACAATAACACAAACCCATTGTTCTTGTATGTGTACATGTACTGCAGAAAACAAACATGTAGGTGCAATGCCATGGCAAACGGACATTATCCCCCTGGACATAACAAATCTATATGAATATGTTTAAATGTATAATATTAGTAGGCCTATGCTTGTAAAAAATCCATAAAGAATATAATATATTATTAATTTAGTACGCAAGTGTTGTCCACAGTTCCTGACAGCTGTTGTTCATGGGAAATACTTTTTGTCTGGGGTTGGGAGGAGAGCTAATGTCGTACAATCCAGTGCCATCACCCTCATCCAGGTGGTTCCAAACTGTCCAGACGGTAACTCGTATATTTCAAGATCTATCATAGGTACTTTGGGCAAGTCCTTCATTCGCAATTGCTCAGCGCTTCGGCATGAAATCCGATTTAGCGTCCGCGCTGTAGTCGGGAGCGCGTCTGAGTAGTAGCTTTGAAGGGGCGCTATAACAAGTGCACATAAATACATAGTCATACTAACCCTAACCGACCTTCACGACGGCTAACCTGAAGCTTACCGACCCTCACGACGTCTACACCTGACCCTATAACATACCCTCACAACGCCTAAAAACTGACCCTAACGACAATCGCGGTCCCCGATACTGCAATTACGCGGTCATTATAAGCCGTTGTCTAAGAATAGGACTACCGTGCAGAGGAGAGTTGAATTGCGGAGTTCGTATATTGCACACTTCGATACAATGTTACAATATTGACGAGAGTTAGCAGACATCGCCGCTAATTGAACGATCTACTCACAAATGGTAATATCATTAATATATCATTAATAAAATTGTAAAATAATTATATTACAACAATTATTATTATTGTTAACAAATAATAACGCGCAAACGGAACTACAAAACAGCCGCCGTCGGTAACCCGTATCAACGATTTGCTCGCGAAAACACGCTAATTTGTACCACATTTAGCCCAGTTGTGAACAATGTAGCCCAAAAGGCGGCGTTGTGGTCTTTTACAAAGTTAGCCAAATTTAACTATTTGCAAATATATTTATAGGTGTTCGTATACCCAGTTATTTTTTAAATTGTTCAACCTTTAAAATTGGAAAGTTTGTTGCTTGTACATATAATTTGAACAATCCGGGAGCTTTCTGTGTTTTATTGCTCGCACTATATATAGGGGGAAGGATTACACAGTCGATCAGCGTACACAGCAGGTCACCGCACTTAATTGACAGGCCGCTTTACCTGGGGAGATATAAGTAGGTCAGCAAGACTGAATATGTGTCGCTTCATCCGGAAACGTCTTTTGGGTCGTTAATCAATGTCTGGAGTGAAAATATTTTCATTTTTCGGTTTTTATCTCCTTAAAGTAAAATTTCACGTATCGGTGTGTCGAAATATTTCGGAAGGGTATGTATAACCTAGGTATTTACAATTATAAATTTTTAAAACATAATTTTATGGAGTATTTAATAGAATACTGACAAAAGTAACACGTGCAACAGGTTTTTCGATACGAAGTGACTAGCGGACCGCCAGGCGGCCGTCCAATTTCAATTACTAGCGGACCGCCAGTCACGTGTAACCTGTCACATGAGTAGCCCAATGAGTCTTGACAAGGCCAGGATTTTATTTGGGGGATCCCGTGTTTCTTCGCCGGAAAATTTTTGACGACCTTTTTTTAGTAATCAGGTCGAAAATTCATCTCATTTTGCTTAAATTCACATTTTTCCGTTATATGCTAGTGAATGCATTTTATTATTTCATTTCATCGGGTGGTGTTTTCATGGTTTTATTTCATGGTTTGGTACTATAATTTTAATTCACCTTTTAATTTCGAATTAATTTTTCGAATTTATTTCGAAATTATTTTAGCGACGCGCATACCCGCTTTTATAAATCCGGCTTCTATTTAGATAACAAATATTGGTAGATAACCCATAAGCACCCAAATATTTCTCATCTACCATTTAGGCTAGTCAAGAATCATTTCAATTTGTTGAAAATACGACATTTCGCATGCGAAATCGCCGTTCGAATCGCCATTGAACCACAACATTTGACCGGAAGTTGGGTACGCGTCCAAACCATCGACGTCCATGCGACAATAAATAACGTGTACGTTCAGACTGCGATCCTAAGCTCAAAATACAATCACTGGAAGCTGGACTGATTAAAATATTCTTACCTCAATTGAAGCTGGGTTAATGAAAATATTCTGGCGTAAATTGAAGCTGGATGGCTGAAAATAATTATTATTGAAATAGACGTTGGGTGCAGCATAAGAATTTGTTCGATAAATCCCGCTTCTATTTCGTCAGCAAATATTTCTCATCGATTTTATAAATTATTCATAAAACAACTGATGCAATTGAAATATAAGCTGGACTTTTACTTACTTACTTATTTTTGCGTGCTGTCTTATTGCACACTTGGCGCACGCAACTTCCGGAAAGGGTCGAAAAATTAATTCGAAATTAAAAGGTGAATTAAAATTATAGTACCCATGGTTTTTCATATTAACGAGCTAGTAAATGCATTGAATTTTTTCTGCATTTTCCATTTCGGGGGGTGTTCAAACACCCAAAAAAAACCTGTCTACGGCCTTGATCTTGATTCTTGAATATTGTTACAATGGCGGCAGTTACCGATAGTTTGTTTTAGGCTATGTCGGACAAAAAATTCTAGAAACAAGGAGAGGGGAAACGAGAAACCATTTAGAATTTTAGATGATATAGTACTATAAATGGAAGTTTGATTAACGAAGATAAATTTTGGTGTAAATAGAATTTGATAACCCTGTCAACAGCGGTCCCAAATTATACCACTCAATGCACTCATCCCAACATGCAAAGCGTGAGGGTCGGTTAGGGCTCAGACAAGGAGCTCAGGTTAGGCGTCGTGAGGGTCGGTTAGGGTTAGTTTTAGGGTTATAGTGCAGTCATTCTGCTGAAATTGAAGATGAACTGATGAACAATCGTCGATACGTCGCGCTCTAATTTTGTTGCCATCATTGGCAGCCATAATATTATTGTCTGGCGGTCCGCTAGTATTCCCTATTGGACGGCCGCCACTGGCGGTCCGCTAGTATTTGAAATTCGAGGGCCGCCTGGCGGTCCGCTAGTCACAACCTTTTCGATATGTGTCTTTTTATGAGCATCGTATGATGTAGTACACAGTCGATCAATGCAATGTGGTGCACAGTCGATCACTGATCGACTGTGTACATACCATTTACTATTTATTTTTATGAAACGATATTTTATAAATAATGCTGTCGTAATCTCTCCTATGAACATCTATGTCTGGTTTTATGATTATATAATAGATTACCCATCAATTGAAGTATGGGAAGAAAAAGGTCACAAAGAAAAATAGGCATTGTTCTACCAGAAGTAATGAAAGATGCAGTATCAAGAGTTATACGAGACAAGAAAAGTATCAGATCTGCAGCCAAAGAATTTGGCATATCCTATTCCACACTGCACCAATATATCTTGAAAGCAAGGGATGTTGGCATAGAAACAATGAATTTTGAAGCAAATTACTCTGTTCGCAAAGTGTTTAGTCAAAAAGAAGAGGCATCTCTGCACGATTATTTCATTGAGGCATCTAAACATAACTTTGGATTGACACGGAAGGAGGCAAGAGTGCTTGCATATGATTTTGCAGTAGCAAATCATAAGGAATACCCACCATCATGGGATAAAAATCGGATGGCAGGAAAGGAATGGTATGGTGAATATATGAAAAGGCATCAAGATCTATCCCTTAGGAAACCTGAAGGCACCAGTCTTTCCAGATCTACTAGTTTTAATGAACACAATGTTTCTGAATTTTTCAAGAATTTAGATAGTGTTTACAAACGATACAAATTTGAACCTATGGACATCTATAACTGCGATGAAACTGGATGTACCACTGTACAAAAAACAACAAACGTTCGAGTTATTGCAGCAAAACATAATCGACAGGTTGGGAGGGTGACATCAGCGGAGCGTGGTCAACTCGTCACTGTCTGCTGTGCAGTAAATGCCATCGGGAATTCCATTCCACCATTCATGATTTTTCCTCGGGTACATTTCAAAACTACAATGATCAAGGGTGCACCAGCTGGGACTTGTGGAGGAGCTACTTCAAGCGGATGGATGAATGCCAATCTATTTGTGCAATTTTTGGAACATTTTGCTAAACAAACGAAGTGCTCCCAACAAGTGCCTGTCTTACTTCTCCTTGACAATCATGATAGTCACATATCCATTGAGTCACTGAATTTCTGCAAATCAGTTGGAATAGTATTATTAACATTTCCACCCCACTGCAGTCATCGTTTGCAGCCACTTGACGTGGCTGTTTATGGACCATTTAAGCAATACTACAGCCAAGCTGCCAATGATTGGATGAATAATCACCCTGGAGTTCCTATGACGATTAATGACATTGCAGAAATTGTTGGTGTCGCATTTCCATTGGCTTTTACGAAGAAAAATATCATTTCAGCTTTTCGAAGTCCCGGTAGGTGCAAGACTGCAAGTGCTAGAAAACTAACTAAATATTTGAATAAAATCTTGGCATTATCTTCAATGCATGTTGTTTTATTACTCACTGCCATGGTGAATTCGTGTAAATTTGTCAATTTATGTCATCTTCATCCTAGTAGGCTGAATAACATTATCAAATTTGGTTAAAACTAGGGAAGATTTCAATGAATGAATCACTGACCCATTGATCAACAGACATTGCATTTAACATTGCCTAGGCCTGCTAAGAAAATTGCATGCAGATAGTTTGGGTTATAAAGAGTTACCCAAGTAGGACAGGAGTCTCACTTAATTAGGGGCATCTTATAAATAATCCGGTTGGAACATTGTCATGCAAGAAATATTATTGGTTTCAATGTGAATTAGACAACTGTGGAACCAAACAATGAGAAGTGTATAGGCCCACATATTTGCACAACATTATAGCACTAACATAAATGCATCAACACAAAGATAATGTAGGTTATGTCCAGGCTAACCAGGCACTTATTTATTTTTTTCAGGAATTTATCCGTTTGACAGCAACGCCTTCCACGGCGACCACTTTCTGGGGTCATTCGTTACAGATCGACCTGAAGTTGATGAAACAAATGGAGAAGATCATCAAGGCAATCAAACATTCAATGCCTGCATGCAGGCAAAACCGAGTTCTGTTGCAACACCTGAACAGGTTCAACCATTCCCTAATGTCTGCATCGAGGCAGAACCGAGTTCTGTTGCAACACCTGAACAGGTTCGACCATTCCCTAATGTCTGCATCCAGGCAGAACCAAGTTCTGTTGCAACACCTGAACAGGTTCGACCATTCCCTAATGTCTGCATCCAGGCAGAACCAAGTTCTGTTGCAACACCTGAACAGGTTCGACCATTCCCTAATGTCTGCATCCAGGCAGAACCAAGTTCTGTTGCAACACCTGAACAGGTTCGACCATTCCCTAAGGCAGCTGCCAGAAAGGCCGCCAAAGGTGGTAGAAAAAGAGCTACGACTCGCATATTAACTGACACTCCAGTGAAAAATGCACTTGAGAATGAACTTCAGGCCATAAGTATGAGAAAAATTCCTGCCAAAAAAAGGAAACTGAACATGACTTCAATTGATGTCAGGTCATGTGTAAACAAGCAAAAAACAGACAAATTATCCACCATCAAAACTCAAGGCAGTTCACCAGCAATAACCAAAACTGGAACTAAATCAACAGCCAAGGCGAGAAAGATGGCAAGTTCAAAAGGTAGGATTAGAGTTAAGCGTATTCCTGCAAAGACCCAACAACATGCAGCGGAGACTGACTCCGATGAACAAAGTGACGAGGAGTGGCCGTGTCTGGTATGTTGCGAAGCCCTGGACACTGGCAGAAAGGAAGATAAAGATTCTGTACAGTGTTTGACCTGCCATAAATGGGCCCATGTTGCCTGTACAGATGAGGATGAATTTTACATTTGTGAAAACTGTCAGAGTGACAATGACTAATTACATAGATTAAGCCCCAAATTACGCTCAATAATATCTTTAAAAAAATTAATAGGAAGCATAGGGGCTAATCTTCAGTTTATGAACTGCGTTCAAAGCCATTTTAGAGAGTTAAAAAGATTTATAATAAAGTTCTGACACTGATCAACTGTGTACTGTCATATGATCAACTGTGTACTGCGGTAGTACACAGTTGATCACTTTTGGTCAAGGAACTTAAACGATTTTAACCCAAACACTATGCATCAGATTTATCAAAAATACATTTTATAAAGTGGAAGAATGATTATAATACCGACTAAACTTTAAAATATGGCTAGAGGAGTTGTCAAACACTTGTAACTGTAAAAAAAGTAAAAAGTGATCGACTGTGTAATCCTTCCCCCTACTATAATAATAATTAAATGATGATTGGTCGAAACGTATACACTGTCGCATGCACTCGTCAAATAGCACCCACTCCTAGAAATAATTATTAGATTCTGCGTATGCCTATATGTCTAGTTAAAGAGTCGAAAGAAGGCAGATGAGTTCCGCCCAAGAGTTACTAATAACCGAGAAACCTTGAGTCCCACCAATGTGTATTGTGTAGGCCTAGGCCTATTGACCTAGAACCATAGGTCGATTTATGACCAACTCGTGTTAGGCCGATTTATGGCCATGTAAGCATGTCTATAGGCCTATGTAAGACCAGTTTTAGACCTATAGCCTGTTCTTGCCTATAAATGTATAACAATACTATATTATATTGTAGGCTATGCCTCAAGTCGTCGCAGGGCCTGCAGTCATCTTTGAATTGGTAGTGTCGTTATTAATTCAACAGCAACGAGTTGCATGCCTCGACCCAATTTACATCGGAGAGCTATATATAGGCTAGATCAGCGGTTCCCAACCCGTGGCCCGCGGGCCAAAAGTGGCCCGCCAGGCCTAAAAAAATGGCCCGCCAGGCCTCAAACGTGGCCCTCGTCTCTCAAAGAATTAACAAAAGTTTGTGATAAAATGACGATTTTAACAGGATAGAACACATAATTATTTTCTATTACAAATTATTTTATTTTGAAATGTATAAATAGCATCAAGCATTCTATTTTTAATCAATAATGACAATTTCATATACTTTTAGTTAACGAAATTTTGGCCTTTTGGCCCCTAATGTTCTTCTACTAAGAAAAAGTGGCCCTCGTGTCCTCCAACTTAGAAAAAGTGGCCCTTGGGTCAAAAAAGGTTGGGAACCACTGGGCTAGATGATGCCATACGTCGGCATTCAAGGACGTCGTCAGCCACGCTCTGCGGAAGAAAAGGAAGTCATCTTTTAGAGTTTCCCTTAATTTGCTCGTTCTGCAGCCATGAAGAAGAATCGAGTCTTCTATGTGGCTGGAACAGTCGTCTAGAATGGTCTTCATTTAGACATAGGCATACACTTCTGAAACTCTACCAGAATCCATTCTCACTCAATTTAAAACAATTCTTTATGGGCGCTTTGGAGTCGGTAGCGCGTCTGAAAAGTTCATTGAAAGAGCGCTATGTCAGTTTCCTAATGAATGAACGAACAAACGAACGAACGAATAAATGAATGAATGAATGAATACTTAGTGCCGTGTAAAGGCCTATATAGGCTGTGATTATAATGATAAAGAGATCTTGAGTGGCCGAGTGGGTTGGTAGCCCGCTCGCAACGCCGGGGCCCGGGTTCGATTCCCGGTCGGTCGGTTTATCAGAGATTAATTTCTCTGATCTTTACTGCGGGTGGCTCGGTCGCAATATAAATAGTGGAAGAATTTTAGGAAAATCGACTCAACAAATTATCACTACGTAGAGACTTGGCAGAGTTGTTAAGTACACCCCAGTGATGAAAATACCAAAAGTCCCCATAAATCCGAGCTGTGCTCGAGCCGCCATCTTGGAAAATGGCGGCCTATTTTCTAATCTTCGGCAATAACTCAAGAACCATCACTGCTACTAAGAAATATACAATACCAAAAATGATCCTCATTTAAAGGCCATCAAGTTTGGTGTATAACATTTGTTTCTAGGATTAAAAATAAAAATGTTACATATGATAAAGTAGTCATCATTATGTATATCAATGCGACATACAAAGTTTTATGGCGGGAAGAATATATGGAAATACTGTGCTGCGAATGATGATTGAAGATAACCTAATCCTAGCCGTAACATGTTTATTTTCGATCCTAGAAACAAATGTTGTATACCAAACGTCTTTGCCTTTTAATGAGGATCATTTTTGCTCTTTTATATTTCCTTGTAGCTGTGACGGTTCTGGAGTTATTGGCACAAAACCGAATTTAGGCCGCCATTTTCCAAGATGGCGGCTCGAGCACAGCTCGGATTTATGGGGACTTTTGGTATTTTCATCACTGGGGTGTACTTAACAACTCTGCCAAGTCTCTACGTAGTGATAATTTGTTGAGGCGATTGATGATTTTTCAGCTAAAATTCTTCTACTAAAACGTGAAGTGAGAGGTTGTACTCTGCCTCAGACACTAATCATCTTCGAAATGAAAAAGTGTCGCCGTTAAGCCCGAAGTAGCTAGGCTACCATGCTGAAGCTGTGGTCCGTGGATCAACGACACAATGTCGTCATCGTCATGTTGAACGTGGAAGCATAATAATATTATAGCTGAGGTGAAGTGTTGAGCCAACGAACATTCATATCCACCAATCACATTATCTTTGTCGTCATCATCATCATCCTCATCGTCATCATCGTCATCATCGTCATCATCGTCATCATCATCATCATCATCATCATCATCATCATCATCATCATCATCATCGTCATCGTCATCGTCATCGTCATCGTCATCGTCATCATCGTCATCATCATTATCAAGACCTTCTTAGTAGAGGCCCAATAAGGCGGCTGACTCATTCGACCAGTACAGCCTTGACTTTCGCCAATTTGACCAGTACAGCCTTGACCTTCGTCCATTTGACCAGTATAGCCTTAAAAAAGTAAAAAAAGTAAAAAAAGTAAAAAAAGTAAAAAAAGTAAAAAAAAGTAAAAAAAGTAAAAAAAAGTAAAAAAAGTAAAAAAAGTAAAAAAGTAAAAAAAAGTAAAAAAGTAAAAAAAATTTCTCCGGCGCATACAAAATGGACTATTCGAAAAAAGTTACTGAATTACGAAAAATCGCCGAGCCGCGCGGTTGGGATGGATATTTTACAAGACGGTGGAAAGCGGCGTTCATTGCTAAAATTGACGCCCACATCCGCGAATGCTGCGACGATGAATGCCCATGCAAGAATCCACGGCCGGATCGTCAACAAGGGCCACGCGAGACCATCGTCGTTCGTCGTCGGCGCAATGGCAACTCACCCCCGCGTGAAGTTAGTTTGATTGACAACGAGATCATCGTCGTTAATTGTCAATGCAATGGCAGCTCATCCCTGTGTGACGCAAGGGTGTGAGTGGACTACGACGTAGATACGGGATTACAATATCGCAAACGATTTTACACCGTTGGTTTATAATCGTCTTTGGATCAATCGAATATTATTTTTCCCCCCAAACACAACATATTTTTTCATAATCGTCTCACAATGTCACCAAGTCTTCAGTATCAATCCACGAGTTGAACGAGACTGGGTAGCCCAACCACTTCACGAGACATTTCTTCCCGCGTTTCCTAATCACTTTTTCGATTCTAAATATTTCTTGAGTCGTCTTCTGTAGCTCCTGCTCGTAAAAAGAGCCTTGTATTTCCTCAGAATTAGAATCAGTGATCTTGTAAGTTGGTGGATCTGTATATTGAACCTGAGATACTACAAAAACCTCCTCTGTCCATCTAGGTATATATCCTTTGTCAAAAATGCTCTTCTTCTTAGTTATTCTGACTCGATCGCCGACTGAAAACTTTGGCGTAATAGGCTCTGAAATCTCATCGCCGTATAAATTCATAAATACCGTCTTTTCGTTCACTTTCATACTAGCCTTCGCGGGAGTCATTTTGATTGAAGAATGTCTCGTGTCATTATAATTACTAACCATCTCATCTAATACATCGATATATCTTCTAGTTGAATTAGCTGTGAAGTACTTGAACATCTTCTCTTTCATCGTACGCACCCATCTTTCTACGATGGAACTTTTACCCTCGTTCTCGGTAGAATACAACTCGACTAAATTCTTTACATTTTTGTTATAAAATTCTTTCCCTTTGTCGCACCAAACTTTGACTGGCTGTCGACCACCCCCGAGTATCTTCACGAACCCATCGGCTGTAGACTTCCCACTCTTGTCATGTAATGGAACGATCCACCCATACTTGGAAAACACATCTATGACGGTCAATAGAAATTTCACGCCATCATTATCTCTAGCGAAGGCTTGCATGTCGATTAGATCCGCCGCCCAAATCTGGTCAATCCCGCCAACACGGACCCGCCTCGTCCTAAAATTTCTCACTACTGGTTTGTGTAATTCATTCGCTAATTGATTAGTCCATTTCAGGTCCTGCTGTAATTCTAGGCTTTTTTTAAACCCAAACCTAGGCTTGTTTTAGCTGACAAGATGGGTTTGACTATCGCCCTCTCTACGCGTTCTCGTAAGCTAGGATTTGGAATATTATTCAGCTGGTTTATCATTGCTCTATCAGCGACATTCCTAGAAGCTGTATCAGTGTGTTGATTGTATGCCAGGTCGTGAACGTATGCCGCACTATCTACCCTGTTTATAGGTTTGCTCCAATCTTTGGGGGTTTCGTTGGCATTCAGACGCAAATCTAGTCTAGTACCGGGACCAGTAAACTGATGGCCTGGCAAATGTACCTCACCAGCAAACTTGGCCCAAGGTAATTTAATGTTGCTAGTGGCAGCGTTCAGCGAACTAACTAGATCCCCACCTTGCGCAACAGCGGGCGCCTTCACGAATTGAGTTTTTGTTTTCCCGCATACGACGCAAACACCTCTGAGCATCGATCTCCCATTATTAGCCACGGCGTTCTGCACATCTCTCGTCTCGGTCTGTTGTTTACATTTTACGCAATACATTTCGTTTTTTAATAATATATATTTTTAAAATGGAGATTAGAGATATGAGTTGGGGCACAGCGCTCTCGAAAAGATTCAATAATCCGTTGTTACCCAAAAGCATACGTGGTTTGATAGTTGGGAAATCGGCGTGTGGAAAAACAACGCTTCTTCTCAATCTTTTACTCAGGCCAGACTGGTTGGATTATAATAACTTGCAGGTATTCGGTACTTCTCTGTTTCAACCGGAATATCGCATTATTAAAAAAGCATACGAAGAAAAATTACCGAAAGCAGCGATCGTTCGGTTGTTCGAGCACCGAGATGAAATCGTGGGCCTAAATGCGTCACCAGACCTTGTTATGGAGGAAATGGCAAAAAACTCAGAAGCTAAATCCGATATAATTGCTAAGTTCTTTGAGAGCGCCGACGATGTACCGGACCCGAGAGATCTGAGCGCCGAAAAGAAGAACCTGATGATATTCGATGATCTTCAATTGGAAAAACAAAACAAATGTGAAACGTATTACAATCGGGGGAGGCATAGCAATGTAGATTGTTTTTACCTCGCCCAGAATTATTTCAAATTACCGCGCCAAACAATCAGAGAAAATGCAAACTTTATTTGCCTGTTCAAACAAGACCTGAAAAATTGTAATCATATTTACAACGATCACGTGAGTACAGACATGACGAAAGATGAATTTAGAAAACTATGCAAAACAGTATGGGAGCAACCTCACAGATTCGTGGTTTTAGACCTGACTAGCGACAAGTACAATGGCAAATACCGATGCGGACTCGACGAATTTTATATAATCGAGGATCCGCCATTGTAAAATTGTGTTGTATAGTAAAAATGGAATCATCGCTTCTCAAACAGATATCCGAAAACACGGAAAAGACGGCCTGCAACACGTAACCAAAAACATCATTTTCCATTTTTCTAAGCGAAAAGAGCACGCGAATCAGAACGAAGTTTAATCCACTACTTGAACTGGAGAAGAATAAGAAATATGAAATGGCCTTAGTTGCCCTCGAGACGTACTATTCTTTTCCTAATATCGATGCGACAAACAACGGCTTCAGGGATTCGCCGAATTCCGGCACAGATTGGGTAAACATTGCAGTTCCGGAGGGTTGCTACGAAATAACGGATATCAACGAATATATACAGAGAGTCATGAAGGGGAATGGACATTTCGACGGAGTAAATGGAAATTACTGTATCTCAATAGCACCAAACACCAATACGCTGAGGTCTGTGGTAAATATAGAAGGAGATTATCAGGTTGACTTTACGCCAAAGAATTCGATAGGAAGGGTTCTAGGTTTTCACCGATGGGCCTATGATGCTGGCTATAATGAATCGGAGGACTTGGTGAATATAATGAGTGTAAGCAGCCTGAGAGTGACCAGCGACATTATCGGGTCTTCGTACACTAACGGAACATCGGAAAACGTGATATATTCTTTTTTCCCAAACGTAGGCCCGGGTTACAAGATTATCGAAGTGCCGCATAATTTGATATATCTCCCGATTTTGCTATCTACAATTTCGACGATGGAAACGAGGCTCACAGACCAGCACGGGAACCTACTAAATCTTCGAGGTGAAGAATTGGCGATTCGATTTCACATCAGAGAAGTTTGAAAGTTTTTGTAATTTATTAATAAAATGAATCGTTACAAGGGCGTAAAAGTTAATATTTCAGAAGCGCAACAAGACAAAATTAAAAGATCACTTCAAGCGGGGAGCGGCGTGAGTATCAAACTATCGCACGATGATTTGAATGGCGAACACGTTTTGGCTCTCACCCAGGCGCAAATCAATAAAATGGCGGCTGCCTACCAAAAAGGAACTGGCATGATTATTAAAATGAGTAAAACGCAATTGGAGAACAACAAGAAAGTCGAAGGTGGATTCATAGGCGCTATACTTCCTTTTCTAGCGACAGCGGGACGGTTCCTTCTTGGTAGCGTACTGCCAAGTTTAGCACAGGGCGCATTAGGTGGGTTAGGTGCTGCGGCTGGATCGAAACTTGTCGATAAAATCAGCGGTTCGGGTGTAATGTATGTCAAGAAAGGTGACATAGCGTGCAAAATAAGAGCGGCCGGATCCGGGTTGTACTTGTCTCCATGGCAAAAAGGCGCATCGATAATGGGATCCGGGCTTTACATGAAAACAGGGTCGGGCTATGTGAGTGGCGAAGGACTTTTGCTCGGCCCCAACTCGCCGTTTCGAAACATTCCGATTCTCGGCATGATATTATAAATTATCATATGTAAAATGTCGAGACCAATACACAAATTTGGAACTAAACCAACTAGACCGGTAGAGGTTAGAACGCAGCCCGTTTCAGTCTTTTGGAAGATTACGAGCGGTGCTACTCGCGTCCCAGTAAGACAACTAGGAGGTCTGCGATGGGAGATTTTTGCGCAAAATGATATCACGATACAACCAAAGGCGGCAAATACGCTAAGGCTTGGACTCGGTGTAGAAATGGCGGCCGGTCTTTGTCTCGTTTCCCTCAGACAGGCTATCAAAGAACGACGATGCAGCCTACTAGACGGAGTGATTTCAGAAGATGTGATTGATGATATCATAGTTTCCATTCAAAACAACTCCGATTCGGCAGTAACGATAAACGAAGGAGATTCGCTATGCTGTGTAAATTATCAGCGGTAAAAAAAATATATATTGCTAATAAATAAAAGAATGGAATACGAAGGCATCAAACTCTACCCAAACCTAACAAATATAACACCCTCTGCGCCAGAAGGTGAAATACAAATAGCCGCGGGGTCTGCACAAACGTATCGACTTCAGAAGATTAGCGAAATCAAAAAGGAGATCGAGCAAGAACGCGACAAAAGAGCAGCGTTGAGTAAAAAGTACCATAGAAGTGTGAGCGTAATCGGCGTAGTAGACAACGTCCTCATGGCGATCACGATGGGGCTCGGAATTTCGGGAATCGGCGTACTAGCCACCATAATTGCAACCCCCATCGCCATCGCTATGGAAGGGACAGCGCTAGGTGCGGGGCTATTGAGTATAATCGGCAGCCGAATCTGTAAAAAGCTCGCCCTGAAGGCGGAGAAGCATGAAAAGATCAAAACGCTAGCTGATGCGAAGCTCAACACGATCAGCGACCATATTTCAAAAGCACTCGTGGATGATCACATTTCAGACGAGGAATATTCTCTGATTCTAAGCGAGATTGAAAAATTCAATGGCATGAAAGAAGAAATCAAAAGTAAGTCGAAAGTTGCGGTCGCCGCGATGGATGAGGAAACGAAACAATCACTCATCGATCGGGGAAGAGAAGAGGTCAGGCAGTCCTTTCAAAGCATGTTTGAGAAAAATACTGAATCTGTGAAAAAGACGACTAACGTGAACATGTACGAAATCATGTAGACTTGTAGAGTTTTGTAGACCTATGTAGACCTATGTCGCTATGTCGGAAAATACGTCTAACTTGTGTTTTTACACATGTCGAAAAACATGTAGAAAAACACGTCTAGAAACACGCCGGAAAACATGTCGAAAAACATTAAATTTTTTATTAAAAATGTCGTTTCTAAAGATAGATGACCCGGCGAAAAGAAATTTCATAGTCGAAGAGTTTCTGAAATCCAAGAAGAATATTCAACAGAACTTTTTATCGGAGAGATTGGGGGATTCGGGGCTGCAACAAGAACTAACCAAGCTGTACAAGCCTATCGTCGATTCGCAATCCGCAATTTCCAAAGAGCAGAATGTCCTACTATCCGCCATCAAAGAAAACTCGATAGCTACTACAAACGCACTACAGACGCTACCCGCTTCGTTGAAGATTCAATTTCCTCAGTATCCCTCGATAGAAGCGTATAGCGACGATCCAACCGAGGATATTAGAACTTTAGAATTAGGGGATGTGGCAACCAAGTACCTTCATCAATACGCCTCCGATAGAAAAATCGTAGACACGACGTTCGGAATACGATCGAAAAATGGACAGTTCTACATCGGCGACGCTCCGATTTTTATTCAAGGTGACGACGTGACGGTTGGAAATAAGACGTATAGCGGAACACCGGGGCTTTGGGAGTTGTTGACGATGAAACAGCCGAACACGTCGATATACGATAATAATGATAGAGACGATTACGCCGAGATTCTACTCGCGTCGGATGCTATCAGACAGCCAAAAAATCCCAACAAACCGAAAGCATCTTCGAGCGTCAAATATAGAGAAATTATCAAGCCGATATGGGAAAAGAGGACTCGTAATGCGGTGGGTAAAGGCGTGGGTGGTGTAATTGTTATTTCCGAAGATCCAAACGTGTTAGCGAAACAGCTAGAACTACGATTTCAAAGCTTCAAAGCAGGCAATACCGGCGTGAGAAACGAGATCGTGGCGATGTGCGACGCGTTATTGAGGCAGGAAGTGCTGAGTAAAGATGCTTACAAAAATATAATGATGACATTGTAAAATGCAGAAAAAATGCAAGTCATTAATAGAAGGAGGTATAGAAAACAATACGTTATCGGAGGATCGGGAATATTCGATACAATTTCGGGATTTTTCAAACGACTAGTAACGTCGAACGCCGCCAAACAATTAGCAACGACCGCTCTCAACGCGAGTAAAGACGCGGCGAAAGAAATTGGGAAAAAGGCCATCGATGTTGGGAAAACAACCGCAATCGATGCCGGCAAACGATTAGTAGACAAAGCGGTGGCCAAACTGTTTACTCCTGCTCCTACTCCCACCTCCAAGAAAATTACGCCAGAAACTAGACAAATTTTAGAGCGGCTGAGTGGCGTTGGGTCGAGCCCGAATATACCGAATATCTCGAATATTAATAATCTGATGATGGGTGATGGTCTGAAGAAGAACGACGCCATATCGATACAAGATTTAGTACGCTTGCTAAACGGCGCTGGAATGAAGGTCGCGTAAAAAATATTATCGCGTAATAGTAAAAATGCAATCATCTGATATTCTGAGATTTACCGAACAACCATTGAGCGATGAAAGCGTCGAACGCTACGAATGGTACGAGTATGAGCCGATATCGGGGGCGAATCTAAACACCTCCGGCGAGATTAGAATAAACATCGAACTTCAAGATCTATTTTGTCACCCATCAGAATCTTACCTGCTGTTCGAGGGTAGATTGATGAGGGCGACCAACCCCGACACCTTCTACGTCAATGCCGATGAAGCAACTCTTACGAATAATGGGCTCATGCATCTTTTCAGCCAAATTTCGTATTCACTGTCGAATCAGGAAATTGAATCGATATTTCACCCAGGTCAAGCAACGACGATGCTCGGATTACTCAAATACCCGAATGATTTTCAACTAGCTCAAGGTCTGAATCAGTTGTGGTACAAGGACAGCGGAGCGACGGCTGCTATCGCGGATAATCAAGGTTTCGCCGTGAGACAGTCGTATATAATTCAAAAACCAAATGCCAGAGGTACTTTCAGCTTTGTAGTTCCATTGAAGCATATTTTCGGATTTTGCGATGATTACGACAAGGTTGTTTTTGGTGTGAAACATACGCTAACTCTGGTTCGTAAAGCCGATGATGACGCAATTTTTAGATCAGTCGCCGCGGGCGTAGCGAGTGCAGGGAAAGTTAGGCTAGACAAAATCTCATGGTTCATGCCTCACGTTATTCCCGCGGATATGGAGAAGATGCAATTGTACAAAACGATCGAATCGAAAGCGTCGCTGCCAGTCGCGTACAGAGCCCGTCAATGCGATACCACCTCCGTCGCACAGTCGACTAATTTTAGCTGGAGACTTAGCGTCAAGACATTACCTGAGAAGCCTAGGTACATCATCTTGGGTTTTCAAACCGACAGAAGCGGCGATCAAGAACACAATCCATCCGTTTTCGATCATTGCGATCTGAAGAACATGTTCGTGATGATGAACCAGGACCGATACCCAGTTGTCGACTACAACCTATCATTTCCGAATCAACAATTCGCGCGGGCGTACCGAGCAGCAGCCGCGTTCAGTGAAAAATACTATGGAATGGACGAACTAATGACGCAATGCAATATCACACCCTCGGACTTCAAAGATCTGTTTCCGATTATGGTGTTTGACGTGAGCAAGCAATCCGAGCGTCTGAAGTCATCGGTGGTCGATATTCAGATCAAAGGCACGTTCAATACGGCGCCGCCAGCTAATACGGAAGCGTACGCACTGGTGATTTCAGACAAGTTACTGAGGTTTCAATCGGATGGTCAGAAAATGAGTGTGGTATATTGAAGTTCATGATAGAATGGTCGTTGAAGAATAATGAGACTTACAGATACCTATCGCGCGTATATGAACGATAGGTATCTATGGTTACCTAGTACAAAAACTCGACCTGCAATCCGGCTCCGCCCCTGAGAAGAAGGCGACCGGCTGCTTGCCTGTTTCCGGATATGACAGAATATACCCTCATACCGAGCTTATCGTTGGCGTTGAAAAATATGGCGACGGTTGGTAATACGAGCGATATTCTGCTGCCAACCGTTGATCCGCCAGCCATGCATTCTTGAAGTTCGTTACTTTGTACCCCGTCTTTGACATACGAAATTCTGATTATTTTTTCGCCCGGACTGTCATTTCCTATCAAGAAATTCGCGAATCCGCCAAGTCGATATACGCCCGTACGAGGAATAGTTATTAAGCCCAAGGACGTCGTATACGCTGAATCCGTATTGATGGCAACGACCGTTAATTGACGGTGCATTAGATATGCGCCTATGAATCCGCCACCATGCGTTGCATATGTGCCCGAGAATGCGCCACCACTTACGATTGTGGTTGCTCCCCCTCCACCCTCCTTCAACACACAAATAGCCGGTCCGGTTGTAGGCCGCCAATTCGGGGACAATGCTGGCGCCGCTGTTATAGCTCCAGCCGTTCCTTCGAACCTATATATAATACCGCTCGTCGTATTTCTCACTAGATTGCCTGGAGATACCCTCATACCCGAAACGTAATCTCTAGAAGCGATATCCGCTGTTTTGTCAACGACTAGGGCAGTAGCTTGAGCAAAACTAATAGCTTCACCCCCGTTACCCGTAAAAGGGTAATCAGTCGATAACCCTACGAGATGATGGCCGTTCATATCTATATCTCCGACAACGTCGTTGCTTCCATCTAGCCTTAGAAAAGTACTGTTTATCTGAGATAGCGTAACGCCCCCAGCAATTACTCTTTGCGTAGATCCTGAATCTGTATGTCCAAATTTATCAACAGGCATTTTGAATATAATAATTTTTATTAATTAGGGCCGTAAGAATGCCGCCGAAAAGTCCCTACACAAAATGTTCGTAGCGATGGATGAAAAGGCGTGTATGTTGACGTAATCGAACTCGTCTAGAAAAGCTATGTTACTACCGATTGAATGGTTGTGCGAACCTTTCGTACTCCCTCCGCCCGCAATCTGCATGTACGACGCCCCATTTTTATACAGGTGGACGGTGCCATACGCGGAAGCATTATTGTTACAAAATTCTATGTACGCCGAAACGATATAGTACCCGGCTTTACTGGGGAAGAAAGAAGTCGTTCCGGTACCCTGTTCAATACCGTGTTTTGCGGTACCGCATCGGATTACGTCAAAAGTAACTGCAGTGTGAGATCTAGCGAGTATAGCCTGTTGAGTTGAACTGTAAGCGCTAACCGCAGGCCCTACCACCGTCGCCACTTTCGAAGTAAGTTGTTCATCGACGTATTTCTTATTCGTCAAATGATTATTGTCGGTCGGGACGTCGTCGTGATTCTGCAGTAAATCTATTACTTGTCCCCGACTCACAGCCTCATCTATTCCCACTTCCGGAGTATTCGCCGTATTCGCTGTATTCGTTGTAGGCAGACCTCTAATAGTATGTCCACTCATATTTAGATCTCCGGTCGCTGGGTTTGCTCCATCTAGCCGTAGAAAAGTACTATTTACTTGACTTTCAGTAACTCCCCCGGCAATTACTCTTTGCGTAGATCCTGAATCTGTATGTCCAAATTTATCAACAGGCATTTTTTACATCTGAATATAATTTTCAATGCAGGCTGTTTATAACTTCTTGAAAAGTCACTCCATCTTTGCATGTTTTTTTCAGGACGTGCAGGCATAGATGTCCGCAAAACACTTCGTTGTCGGGTTGCACGCGCTCGCTATTGTAGTACACGGGACTCTGTAAATACTCTACCAGTTCTGTAGGAGGGGGCAGGCCATAGCTGTCGAAATATATTTTATCCCTGCCGTTCTTTGAAAACGCGACCCAGTGCGAGCCGGTTCCATTAGAATCGTCTAGATTCAATATCCCACATTCAGTCCGTCCAGGTTTCTTCGGCAGCTCGTCTCTGAGAAATACTCCCCGGAAATTAGGAATATTGAGCTTTTTCGCGGCATCTAGTAGCTCAAAATTCGTCAACGGATGATTTGCGAGAATAACACCTTCGACATTTATGTTTTTCACAGTTGTATAGCTCATTTTAATATTTCATCTAGATGTTTCACAAACTAATGAGCTTTCGAGCTTCTACGCAGGCGAGATAATATTCATGTCTACATTTTTTACATTCATTCGCCTTTCCATCTTTTTGAAATCGATTGTTGACGTATTCCGATATGTTCTGATTTACCTTACACCGGCTGCAAACTTTTGTGTCTTTTGTCTCCCTAATTTCCTGTCTTGCGTATTTGTGTGCAAGCTCTTTCACTTTGGCATTTTTACAAATTTTACAGCTGGGGTAATACCCGCTCTTCTGTGAGTTATCTTTGTGAAATTCGTCCAAGCTTTTTTCTATTTTGCATTTAGAACACACTTTTTTTGCCGCATCCATTTTATATTAGTGTAAATTATTCTTTATTTTGTTTAGTTTTCAGCGTGTAGTGCCCATAGGCTAGGGTGTGGATCCCGTCGTCCATTATTACTCTTTTGTCGTCGTTTGCTGAGAGAGCTATTTTATTTACTTCTTCGGTGTAAATTTCATGGCGATAGGAGCGAATGACGTTCATCACTCTCGACTGTTGTCTTTTCGTAAACACGCAGTCTTTGTAATCTGCGTGAGTGATTGATTTCTTGACGACGTTCTTTTTCACTCCTTTACATTTCTTGTAGTCTTCACCCGCCATTTTGTAAGAGTACAACTTGGATCGCAGTCCGACAAATTCTTCAATCTGTTTTCCCGCGGCCTCGTCTTTGAACATACCAACCACTTTTTTATTAACGCCAGATTCTATACCCGACGGGTGATCGCTCGGATAGTCTGAAGTATCAAACATACTTTGGACGTCGGGGGAAATATCTTTGTAGAAGTCTTCCGTTTTAATTTCATACGCCAAAGAATCGGTATCGGTGAATAATAGCCTGGCCCTATCTCCGTACTTGGCCTTGATGTAATTATAATGAAACTCATACATGAGCGTCTTACTAACGTCCAATATACACATCCCTAGATATATCGGCTTGTTGTAAAACAACTTGGTCTTTTTCATGTGAACGGCGATGAGGTTTTCATCAAAAATCGTTCGTCTGTCGTAATTGGTTTTCGCGGCTAGCTTGATAGCTTCCTTCTCACCACTCACCAATCGTATGTCAACTCGATTCTCGATAGCTTCCATTGTTTTACCGAAAACGCTATTATTCATCAGCTTGAAAAAGTCTTTCTCAAAATCGTTCGTAGCTTTCGTTCTCAGGTTAGTATTCAGATCGATATACTTTTTCAGCCAGGCACTTTCCACGAATTTTATTCCCCGATGTATTTTTACGATTTTCAATCCGAGACGTTCGTACAATTTTAAATTTCCGTAATGAACGACGTACTTCTTTTTGTCGTTCAAGTTTGGAATGAGTTTCGCTACATTCGATCCCGCGGGTTTTCACTCTCTGGAGCTAGAGGATAATCATTATGCAGGTCGTGCAATTCTTTTGGATATTCTAAGTCGACTTCCAACACACATCCCACTCCATCTCGTTCGGTAATGTTTCTCCAATCATTCAATTCGTCATCGTTCATCCATTCAAACCCATGAGTTGGCAACGGCTTGCTCATCGCCCATCCATACAAGTTGTTCGCGTCCAAGTATGGAATGAATACTGAATGTTGGGTGGGATTGAAAGCTTCTCCCATGTACTCGTTGTTCGCTTTCGCGTATCGGTGGGAAATCGTGCTGACACCTCCCCGTATTCCCTGCTTGATCATCAGTAACATATCGTAGTCACTCAACAACTCCAACTCTACACCAGTCGTCTTCAACGCCGCATCCCATGCAAGTCCTGGGCTAGTGTAGTACCACGCAGGATCTAGGTTGTAGTGCTTCATACAGACGTCTCTGAAGTTTTCGAACACATCCGCTAATAATAGAACATCCGATAAATTGTACAAGTCATGATATTGACGTAATGTTTTGCATTCAAATTTGTCCCATACCGTTTTCGCGTGCGCGTAATCTTTTTCGCTGATACCCGAATCGGTTAGTTTTGAATAGAAGGCATGCTTCGAGGGTAATTCGGTTTCGTTTAATCTTTCAACACCGTCGACGTAATCATATGGGTAAACGCCTTTTCTGAGTAAAAGATCCAGCTTCTCACCTTCAAAAAATTTCCCTAAATTCTTGCACTGGTCTTTCTGAAGATTTTTCGATAACGCGTCGAGGCTCGAGGGCATGAATCTAAGACTATCGATGAAACGTAATTCGCGCTTGACTTCTCTCTCTTTTCCATCTGCGTCTACAAATTTATCGACGACGACCTCTCTGCTGAATGAGATATACTTTTCTTCGTTGCAGGGAATGCATTTGATTTTCTCGCCGTGTTCACCTCGTAATTTCTTGATAAATAAATGGCTGTCATAACCGGTCAAATTGTGAAATACGACAGGGAAGAACTTGGGGACTTTGTATTTCAAATTACAAAGGTTGTGAGCGGCACCTCTAAATTTTCCAGTCAAATGACAGTGATCTCGAACCGGTTTTTCATCGTCTATAAATTCTCCCCCGCATATATGGCAAACAGTAGCCGAGTCGAAAAGCTCCTGCTCTTTCTTTCCGAATATCATTTTCTTTGGGAATTTGAACTGGTTATATATTCGTTTCACATTTTCTTCGAGACTGTCTATGAATTTCTGAGCGACATCATCGTCTTCGTTTTCAGCTGTAAACCTCACAGGCTCTTGAGAATAAACATCATCGTCGAAGCATTTCAAATGATAACAAAACGAACTGGGCGTATGTTTTTGAAACTTGTTGGTGTAAGACGTGCTAGGAACGGGTTGGCATGTACCGATAGGTTTGATGAACGACTCAAAATCGGCAAAGTACACAAACGGTACGCGCATCTTTCTATAGTGATGTGTAAAACTTAGCATAGTCCCTGGTTCCGGAAGTTCTATTCGTTGGGCGTCCTGCTGCGAACAGTACTCAGTATGTTTGCGAAGCGATTCTACCTTTCTAAAACCGATTAAACATCTTCTGCAATAGTGCATTGAATTATGGGATTTTTCTGTTCGTAGTGCCAGCAATCTGTTAAAATTCTTGATCCAGCAATAATGCTTCTTTTCCCCATCAGAAATGAGTAATAGATCTACACACCTATCATTCTCATGCTTTGATATATATAGTGGGAATACATTCGCTTCTTTCTCGTAACCAAAAACATTAACACTAATATTATTATTTCGCTCAAACTTACTCATCACATTAGCATCCGCTGCTACGGGGAATTCGATACCAGACCAATTGAGTTCCTCAGACTGTCTAATTAATTCTTTCGTAATTCTTTCTGTATTTTTGTCGACTGGGTTTACAGCCCTCGTTACACACCACTTGAAGCATTCATCGTCTTCGTTCTTCATATTAATAATAGCCTTTTTATTCGCTAAATAATCTGGAAGTGGAATATAAGAACTACCTTTCAATGGTTTGTATACCACTGTATCGATATCCAACTTCAAAACGGTTTTGAATCTCCAATTACTCCCCCGCATCTGAAAACTTGCCATGCTCTCCTTAATTTTATCCGCTGCGTTGGTATATATTTCCCTCACATCGGTTGCTTCTAAAATAATATCACTCTTTGATTTGAAATTAGGCTCAGCCGTTACTACTTCGCCGGTTTTCATATCTACTTTCTCCATTACACACATGAGATCGAATTGAACTTTTACCCCACGATTTTTCCCTAGCAGCCTAACTACATGCGGTCTTACAGCCTTGAGAAAAGTTGCAACATCGATCCCGTTGTCGCCATCGATCGTGTATCTTTTTGTAAACCCTTTGATGGCCGTCGCAGTCTCTCGAAGTTTGAACCTATGAATGGGCGGTTTTATTTGCGGAGGTAACCGACTAATCTCGTGAGTCAGCCAATCCGAAAAAACTATTTTATTTTTCCCCGTGTTCAAAAATTTCCAAGTATTAGACAAGAATGCCGTAAGTTCCGCTTTTGCTAATCTCGAGTATCCTCTTTGTCCTCTCTTTTTTGCAATTTCTCGCAATTCTCGTACAGTGGCTGGAGTATGCGCCGGTGCTTTGTTGACCGGAGCCCGAGCGCCTAGTCGATCTCCCTGCAATATGAACGCTATGAGTTCCGCTTTTCGCAAACTCGAGTATCCTCTTTGTCCTCTCTGTTTAGGAATTTGTCGTAATTCTTTCAGATTATACGATGAGTAGTCCATTTTATATTGGGATTTCTTGTCTTTAGACCGAGTAATATATTCCATTTTTTCAGTCATTTTATATACGCCAGAGAAATTTTTTACTTTTTTTACTTTTTTTACTTTTTTACTTTTTTACTTTTTTACGACAGACGCCGAATTTGAAAAAGTAAGGCTATACTGGTCAAATGGACGAAGGTCAAGGCTGTACTGGTCAAATTGGCGAAAGTCAAGGCTGTACTGGTCGAATGAGTCAGCCGCCTTATTGGGCCTCTACTCTTCTTCAATGATCTTCAGCCCATCGTCCTCATAATCCACTTAAAAATAACATTAATCTACATGCATGACATGATTTACACCGACTCATGCAGTGTAACCTACTGTAACTGTGTAGTGATCATGGGCGTCCGCAGGGGGGCGCAAGGGGGCGCAAGTGCGCCCCCTAGATTTTTCGCATATTTGCAGATAACTCTAGATTATTTGGCTATGATTATTGCAATGCGATTTTCCACGTGATTATCTGTGTGTTCTACAAGTTGGACGTATAATTTATATATTTCTTTCTATGCATAGCATGTAATAGATAGCCTATAGAATTTCTCGTGGTAATATGGAAATTCATACTGTGAACCCAATATACGACAAAATGCATTCAGTCGTGTCATCTAATTGCCAAGTAATTGGTATCGTGTTCCCTTTAGCAGCGGCTCTTGTGTTGTTTCAGGCGATCACTGCGAGATAACAGATCCAGCCGGTGAAACGCGAATAGTCACATATATATTCACACGATTATAATATATAGGCATATATATATAAACTTAATTGGCACTGACTGGAGCGACTGTCTCTGAGCAGCTTCTTCCCTCTATGCCAGCCAACACGCGTTTTGCCACCCTTTAACCCGCTAGCTTCGGAACTATATACTGCTAGAGGTCCTGATGCACTATATAATACATATCTATATATACTATAGGAAGAGCCAAAGAGGTGCGTTATTCTTATAGGGCTACAGTGCTACACGGTGCGTTGACTCAGCCTTGGTTGGCTTCAGAGACAGGATGAAAGATGAGGGTGCCAGCGAGAGACAGATAAGAAGAGGTAGAAGGGACAGAGAAATAAAGGGGAGGAGGGAGAGAAGAGGAAACATCACATCAAAGTTGATATTTGATAGGGTGGCATAATATTATTTATATAATTATACTGTGCGAGGGGAGAGAGAAGGGAAGGGATGAGTAGTGAGCAGAGGAATCTAGTCACCACCTCTATCGGAGGAAAGTTACGACCTTGCTGACAGATTGAGGCAGATCCCAAGTCCCAACACAAGGGACCAAAAGCTTCCCGCTCGAGGCAGAGCGAAGGGCAATTTGTTAGGAACGGAACAGGAAGTCAAAGGGTGTTCATTTTCGCTTGAAGTTAAGTTCTATAAACGGTCATATTTTTACAACTAAAATGCCGGTATAGGCCTACAGCGGGCACCACACAAATTAAGGTCATTCAATACGGTGTATACGCTTATTATGTGATGGTAGAACATGGATTCATTCGTTCAACAACCAGTGACGACCGTTTATCAGGTTTCTATGCAGACCTAATGAGTGTATGTACAATTGTACATTGTAGGCCTACTTCGTACTTAAGAAACAATATTCTTCATCTTGGTCTTCGTACGTCGGAAACAATTTCAGCCAACAAAAGCGGGTTCAGGAAGTAATAAATCAATTTGGATATAAGACCCCAGACGATTGCAATTGTTACTTCAAGAGTAAGGTCAGATTTCAGTCATATAAAATTTGACTATCATACCTGTTTTGACAATGAATGTCTAAGATTTTTCGCATGCTGGGTTCCGTGAGAGCGGATTGACAGGGAGCCAGCGCAGAAGGAGCGAGTGACAAATGTGGAGAGATCGGTTGCTTTTGACAAGCTACTTAGCCCCTGTAACAATTGGATAAAAATCTGCGCCCCCCTAGAAAAATTCCTGCGGACGCCCATGGTAGTGATCAGCCTCAGCTAGAAACGATTGCGTACATACAACGTCTGACTATAATGAGCGTATACGTTTGCCTCGCACTGTTCAATTTGTACAGAAGCCCTTTATAAACAGCAGCAGCAGAGGTCTAAGGCCCATATAAAAATCAGGCCTATTATAGATACGCTGTTCCGTATCAGCGTAGGCCTACTATAAGAATATGCCTACGTAGGAGATCAAAATTATTTTAGTTGACAGCATAAGATCTCGAAGAAGTTTCTGTCTGTCCTGTTGTCTGCGTCTGTGCGCTATATGTCTGTCTGAGTGTATGCCTAGGCCTATGCGTGTTGTGTGTGTGTGTGTTTGTATCGCGGACACTTTCAAAGGAATTGCGTGAGTGGGGTCGGGGGTGGGGGGTTGGGTTGGGGGGATGGGGGATGCTGGGGGGGGGAAGGGTTGTTCGATTGCGATTGAAGTGTTTGTGTGATCGTCGTCGTCGTTTGTGCGTCGTTCTTTATTGTCATGAAGAAGAAGAAGAAGAAGAATATGACGAAGAATATGAAGAAGAAGAAGAAGAAGAATATGAAGAAGAAGACGTTGAGCTGTAAGTCAAACGACGCTTCTTCAGTTCTTCAGTTGATTGCAAAGCAAAAGGATCGTCGTGAGCTGCATGTACATTGTACAGCAACGACGACAGACTTGAGCTGCAGACCTATATAGAGCCTAACAGCCTAAAAGGTCTATATATATACATATATATATACACATAATATTATAATGATACCTATAATACAGTCATGTAGGCATAGCCGATAGGAGCCAGGACACGACTAAAGCGATTGCTGTTTCTGGATTCTACGCATGTGTTCTTCTTCTGTTAAACAACAACACTGTTCTACTAGATGTAAGTGCCGCATATAATGATATAATTATGTCTGTCTGAGCGTATGCCTAGGCCTATGCCAACTCTTCGGTGTTTCACCCCCAACACCCCCCCCCCCACACACATATCAGCCAAGGAGTGATCGAGCGTCTTGGTAGGTTAGAGAAGGATCTATAATGCTTTCCTTAAGACATTTTAAACCAACGAAGAGACTGAAAGAAAGGAATTAGACAAACAGTACGCAGACATGTTCATAGTATCATCTGGTGACAGCTGGTGACATCTGGTGACATCTCGTGACATCTGGTAACATCTGGTGTCATCTGGTGACATATGATAACATCTGGTGACATTATCTTCAGTCTTCCGGATGAACTAGATAGTGACGTCATCGCACGTAATGCTTTGCTTGAGAACAGTCAGCATGTCATGTACAATTATACAATGTCATGTATACGCTAATTATAGAGATTCGAGTGAATTATAATTTTTGTGCTGTATTTCGGATCATAATTTTTAGAGCGTTGCATCAGCTAGCACGCTGTCTCACCGGCTTCACTCCCACCCCCCACCCCGATTCTCCGATTCTGACCTGGCACCGCAGCGGACCAAGCAGGCCGGTTGATGTAGACTTGCAATTGATATAGCGCCAGTGCATAGGCTTGTCTCCATGACTCATGAGTGGCTTTTGGTTGGCGCTGATCAGATTTTGGGCGATACATGCATTCTGTTAAATCAGTTTCCATTGGAATCCACTTCAGTCTGGAACATTATTTTGTCTGCTGTGAATCATGGGCGTCCGCAGGAATTTTTCTAAGGGGGCGCAGATTTTTATCCAATTGTTACAGGGGCTAAGTAGCTTGTCAAAAGCAACCGATCTCTCCACATTTGTCACTCGCTCCTTCTGCGCTGGCTCCCTGTCAATCCGCTCTCACGGAACCCAGCATGCGAAAAATCTTAGACATTCATTGTCAAAACAGGTATGATAGTCAAATTTTATATGACTGAAATCTGACCTTACTCTTGAAGTAACAATTGCAATCGTCTGGGGTCTTATATCCAAATTGATTTATTACTTCCTGAACCCGCTTTTGTTGGCTGAAATTGTTTCCGACGTACGAAGACCAAGATGAAGAATATTGTTTCTTAAGTACGAAGTAGGCCTACAATGTACAATTGTACATACACTCATTAGGTCTGCATAGAAACCTGATAAACGGTCGTCACTGGTTGTTGAACGAATGAATCCATGTTCTACCATCACATAATAAGCGTATACACCGTATTGAATGACCTTAATTTGTGTGGTGCCCGCTGTAGGCCTATACCGGCATTTTAGTTGTAAAAATATGACCGTTTATAGAACTTAACTTCAAGCGAAAATGAACACCCTTTGACTTCCTGTTCCGTTCCTAACAAATTGCCCTTCGCTCTGCCTCGAGCGGGAAGCTTTTGGTCCCTTGTGTTGGGACTTGGGATCTGCCTCAATCTGTCAGCAAGGTCGTAACTTTCCTCCGATAGAGGTGGTGACTAGATTCCTCTGCTCACTACTCATCCCTTCCCTTCTCTCTCCCCTCGCACAGTATAATTATATAAATAATATTATGCCACCCTATCAAATATCAACTTTGATGTGATGTTTCCTCTTCTCTCCCTCCTCCCCTTTATTTCTCTGTCCCTTCTACCTCTTCTTATCTGTCTCTCGCTGGCACCCTCATCTTTCATCCTGTCTCTGAAGCCAACCAAGGCTGAGTCAACGCACCGTGTAGCACTGTAGCCCTATAAGAATAACGCACC
>OX243812.1:423245-477916 GCA_945859605.1 Lumbricus rubellus | reverse complement strand
AATTCAGTGCAAGAATTGTGAAAAAATAACTGAGGGGGGGTTGGACCATTATCCACTTGGAATCGGGGTGTGCAAAACGTACTTTAGCATGGGCTCTAAGAAAGACTGGGGGGTTGAAACCCCCAACCACCCGGCAATTCTCACCCTGAATAAATTAGATAAATTAAAAATGATATTTTAATATAATATTCGGATGAAGATAATCAGGCAGGAAACATTATTTTGTTTCGTTTCCATCCGTTTATTTGAATTAGGCCTACTGAATAACATCGTTTGAAACTGTTTACTTTAATTAACTCTGAACAGGGCCGGATTTAGGCATGTTCAACATGTTCGGCCGAACAGGGGCCCCCACACTTTCCACACTTTAGGGGGGCCCCCACCAAACGTGAAAAATTATTTTTTTTAAGGAAATTTCGACGAAACGACTAATTTTCGTGAAATTTTCGCCAGATGACTAAAAAAAGGTCATCAACTTTTGGCGGATGAAATGGTATGTTTTCCCGAAAATTTTCGCCAGATGACTAAAAAAAAAGGTCATCAACTTTTTTGGCGGATGAAATGGTATGTTTTCCCGAAAATTTTAAAAAATTTCCCGGACAGGGCTCCCACAAACATTTTTCCGAACAGGGCCCCCACACTGCTTAATCCGGCCCTGACTCTTAACGAATGAACGGCTGCTCATACCACCACTGTGCCACTGTATCACTGTACCACTGTACCACTGTACCACTATACCACTGTAATACTGTATCGCTGTACCGCTGTACCGCTGTACCACTGTATCACTGTACCACAGTACAACTGCACCACTGTACCACTATACCACTGTACCACTGTATCGCTGTACCACTGTATCGCTGTACCACTGTACCACTGTACCACTGTACCACTGTACCACTTTGCCACTGTACCACAGTACCAGTCGCAATGACACCTGGAAAGCAATTACCGCTGTACCACTGTACCACTGTACCACTATACCACTGTACCACTGTATCGCTGTACCGCTGTACCACTGTATCACAGTACCACTGCACCACTGTACTACTATATTACTGTACCACTGTATCGCTGTACCACTGTATCGCTGTACCACTGTACCACTGTACCACTGTACCACTGTGCCACTGTACCACAGTACCAGTCGCAGTGACACCTGGAAAGCAATTACCGCTGTACCACTGTACCACTGTACCACTGTACCACTATACCACTGTACCACTGTATCGCTGTACCGCTGTACCACTGTACCACAGTACCACTGCACCACTGTACCACTATACCACTGTACCACTGTACCACTGTATCACTGTACCACTGTACCACAGTACCAGTCGCAGTGACACCTGGAAAGCAATTACCACTGTACCACTGTACCACTATACCACTGTACCACTGTATCGCTGTACCGCTGTACCACTGTATCACTGTACCACAGTACCACTGCACCACTGTACCACTATACCACTGTACCACTGTACCACTGTATCACTGTACCACTGTACCACAGTACCAGTCGCAGTGACATCTGGAAAGCAATTACCGCTGTACCACTGTACCACTGTACCACTCTACCACTGTACCACTGTATCGCTGTACCACTGTACCACTGTATCACTGTACCACAGTACCACTGCACCACTGTACCACTATACCACTGTACCACTGTATCACTATACTACTGTACCACAGTACCAGTCGCAGTGACATCTGGAAAGCAATTACCGCTGTACCACTGTATGACTGTACCACTGTACCACAGTACCAGTCGCAGTGACACTTGGAAAGCAACTATCGCTGTACGTGTCGCCAACAGAAAGGCTGCTTGTTACATGCTTAACGACATCACTGCCATATCAAAGATGATTAGTGTCGCCCTCCTCAATTATTCAGGCTTTGGACTGGCAATGGCAGAGATCAACCAGTGGCGGAGTTAGAAAGGCTGCTGCTCCTCTTTATGCCTTTATTGTTTAAGGTCGTCACTGTACCACATGTATATAATATAATATATTATGTGACTGCACTACCTAAACCTCTCCTTCAAAACCTCCACTTCTTCCGTTCGCGATTTAACATAGAGGCATCTAACCATCTCTCTCTCTCCCTTTCAGCTGCAGCTGCGGTTAGGTCGAAACCTGTGCGTTCATTGGTCGACTTAGGTGTCAATCAAACAGAGGCGTGGCTAAAGGCGGGATATGTTTGTTTAATCCGCCATGTTGGTATTCGGTCGCAGAATTCGGCGGATGATTGTTTTAGATGCCAGCGTGGAATTCTTCCTCTGTCTTTGATGGATTCTATATGGAAATGAATTCTTTTTCAACAGCACAGATTTCAGATTGGAAGCCGACGATCAACAGCGTTTCAGGTGAATGATTTCTTTGTTTCTGGGACAAAAGACGTGAACGCGTTGTCTGTTGTCACCGTTGTTGTTGTTACGGTTGACTTGCGAAGGCAACAGCGCAACAACCAAAGCAACAACCAATGCAACAACCAAAGCAACAACCAATGTAACGAGACAAGGATTCGAGACAAGGCGTAGTCATAGTCGTAAACTCAAAGCCTCAAAAGCGCCACTCAAAAACCAAGCGTAGGGCACCAGCTTATTCAGGAGCACCGCGTTGATTCAGAGGGTGGTTCAAAAGGGTCGTCCGATAAAAGCACGAGTTCATTTCCCCTCAGAAGGGGCGAAGCAGATGTTAAGATGGTTGTGTCGTTTAGGTCAAGAATCGGAAGGTGGATGATCAGATGAGATGGTAAGAGTTATTGTTCTTGAAGAGGTGAGACTCTAGAACTTTCAAGTGGAAAGAACGTCGTGTGATGAATCATACATGTAGGCCTAGATGAGTTCAAGACATGCGGGTCATGCAGCGGATGATGACGTTGGGTGATTAAACAATGACGATCATGGAACTGAAAAGATGTGGAATTCAGAGGAACATCGTTCCTTAAACTTTCCATTGTTCCGTGGGATCCAACGAAACAGAGGATCGAAGAACTGACTCAGCTGAGCTGGAATTTCAGTTGAGTCTCATTATATTGTCTTTGTAGATCTATATATTTCTTTGCTTTTGTCCACCTGATCGTGCTATTATAAGCTTAGTTACTGAATTCCTACAGCAGCATCAGCAGCAGCAGCACCAGCAGCAACAGCACCAGCAGCAACAGCACCAGCAGCAACAGCACCAGCAGCAGGTGGTTTTAATGAACGTCGGATTATGTGGAGGTTAATTGATCCAAGCCTCTACACAATTACACATGAGGCATGTCTATGGTTTCTCCTCATCTGGATTAACAGAGTGGAATGTATGTGACGGTGGAGGAGTAGGTGGGGGAAGTTTTGGGGGATTAGATGGGGAGTAGGTGGGGAAGTTGGTGAAATAGTAGGTGGGGAGTAGGCGAGGATTAGATGAGATGTAGGTGCCACCTCCCCGCCTAATATTCCACCAACTTTCCCACCTAGTAGGTTGAGTATTATAGGTGCAGCAGTAGGTGCAGGAGTAGGTGGTGGGTAGGTTGGGGAGTAGGTGGATGAGTAGATGAGGAAGTAAACAGGTTGGGAGTCGGTCACTGTCATCGTCATCGTCAACATCATCATCGTCGTCGTCGTCATCATCATCATCATCATCATCGTCATCATCATCATCATCATCATCATCATCATCGTCAAATGATCGTATTGCTGTGTCAATTGAGTCATTCTAACCATATATACATATATACATATTATATATATATATTTCACTTTATATTATTATATATACATACATATACATACCTATACAGCAGTATATAGGCTATAGAGCTGGTTTTTTAGATGTTAAACTAACCGGAAATGTTTAATTCAACGATTCACTGAAGAGATGCTGCAACTGTTGGTGCAAGAAGAAAGATCGCTGATTGGTTCAATACGGAGGAAGATGCAGATGAACTTGCTGGGGCAAATGTTGAGGGGAGACTCGCTCTTGAGGAATGAGGATAGCACTCGGGGGAAGAATGGAGGGAAAGAAATCACCAATATGACCCAGAAAGATGCTGTTGGACTGATCGATGGACGGAGAAAGGGGACGAGGACTATATTATAATAAAAAAATCAAGGAAAAGCACAGAATAGACAAGAGTGGTGTCGTTGGAATCTCGGACCTGCAGCCTATAAGGGCAGAAAACTAAAGAAGAAGGATTTAATAATTATTATAAATTATCTATGTGTGCCGCAGGAGGTCGTGGGTCCGTTTGCTTTACAGAGTCTCGGTTAAAAACTTTTTGTCAAGAGCCTGAAAACTGCAAAATATGAAATTTAGAAGAGGAGTATTTTTCACAGTGGTTTCAAAATGTAAATTTATCAGTTTCCCTTTCTGTATCAATCATTATTTATTTATTTAACTTTTTCTGTATCATTAATATCATAATATATCACAGGGGAAAAGTAGTAATTAAGAAATTAGGTGTCAATTTTCCCGGGCCATGTGACCTCTCTCAGGGTGAGAATTGCGGGGGGGGGGGGGGGGGGGGGGGGGGGGGGGGGGGTTCAACCCCCCAGTCATTTTTAGAGCCCCATGTTAAAGTATGTTTTTCATACCCCAATTTCAAGTTTATCATAGGCCAACCCCCCCAGTTATTTTTCCACAATTCTCATACTGACCTCTCTTGTATACTTTGTGCAGGCATGCAACAAGTAGCACATGATAACTATACGCTATTGAACAATGGAGTTACTGTATACCCTGGCACCGTCTCCAATGGATTGAATTCCATGCATACGTGTAGGCTAATTCTCAGCATATTATTACACTGTGAGCCATAAAAAACCGTGCCACTTTATATTTAGCTATATCTCTGTCATTTCTTTATCGATTTTTACACTTTTTGCATTATTTTAAACAGGAATCAATACTCTAAAGAGCAGAAATAAACATTATCGATTTTATCCTACATGTATGTTAAACTTGTCTTGCGAAACTGAAGACACTAAAAAAACACGTGAGAATCGATCAATGCTGCTTTTTTACTACTTAAATGCAAACAATTCTTCAGTGCCTTTATTTGTTTAAAGTTTGTGTTCAAAATTACTTCCTTTTTCACCTACACATTTTGCCAAGCGACGTCGCCACTGATCAATTGCAGTGTCAATAAGATGTTGATCCAGATCGTTCCAGACGGATACGATACACTGCCGAAGTTCATCAGTGTTCTGAATGCGCTTTTGGTACACGCGCTGTTCCATAATGGACCAGATGGAATAATCGACTGGATTTAGGTCAGGCAAATTTGGTGGCCATATCTCTGGCCCTATGAAGTATGGTTGAAAGATGTGTTTTAGGCTTGTCTTCCTGGCTCTGAACCAATTCATTGACAGCGGCGATATTATCTTCAGTTCGCGACGATTTTGGCCGACCACTTCCCGCAGCGCGTTCAACTGAACCGTTAGTTCTCAACTTTCGCAGAAAGTCATGTAATGTTCTTCTTTTCCAATTCTTGTTCGGAAACTCCTTAATTAATCGTCTAGAAGAATAATTTTTGCATTCCCGCAGATTTTTAATTAAAATTTTATCCTCAAAGCTCAACATTTTAACATTTTAACTCAAATTTTCAACCATCAACTTTATTTACATTATGCTGCGAAACGGATATGACGTCATCGCGCAAGTAAATAAGTAAATCGTAGAGATTTAATTTTTCTTTCAAACGACACAAAAACTATAAAAATTGTTAAAATATCGACCGAGATATAGCTAAAAATAAAGTGGCACGGTTTTTTTATGGCTCACAGTGTATAATTATATGAGTCTAGATTAAGGATGTGTTTTGCTGGTGAAGAAAACGGTTTAAATGAACAATTTTTTGTGTTGTCAGGAATTTCGTTTGTAATCGATCACATCAATGGTTGAAAGGACTAGACATGCCTTCTTCCACTGCAGACTTTCCGATCCAACGCTTCTACCAAAGACGAACTTCCACTTTCCATCCGTTCTTCAGCTCAACTCTTCCTCCTCCACTCTCTTCTCCACACTCCATCCTCCTCCTCATCTTCCTCTTCATCTCCAATCATCTCATAAGATGTTCTGCAGCGCTGTACAATACGGTACAGTTTACGATTGCAGAGGAGCAGCCGGTTGGAACGGTGCTGGGTACGATACCTGTGTTGTCCGGACAACGGTATAGTCTGAATCCAGACTCCGGTCTCTTTGCAATCAACGATGAGAGTGGATTGATGACGACGACATCCATCCTCAGGATCAACAACTCTTCTCTTCCATCAAATCCAATGACAATCGTCGCTACGAGTCTTCCACTTCCACCAAAGCACATCATCGCAATCACAGTCACCGTCATTCCACTCAACACACACAGTCCGACGTTTTCTCCTCAACGAACTGACGTCAGCTTTTCCACATCTGATCCAACCGGAAGTCGCGTTTTGCTTCCATCTGCAACGGACCTTGACCTTGGAATGAGTGGATCAATTGTCGAGTATAAGATCGTGGACGGAGACAGCGGTGGGCTGTTCAGTCTGGTGTTGGTAAACAGTAGTGAAAGACAGTTGTTGTATCTGAGCAAATCTGCAGCTGTGCTACTCACTTCATCCATTTCATACGTCTTAAACATTTCAGCCAAAGATGGCGGCATCCCTCCTCGCTTCGGTTATCTGTCGGTCAATGTGTCTGTGTCTGTATCCGACGAGGATTCAAACATTGACGTCAATGCTCCTGTCTTCAATCAGACCGAATACTTTGTGATCGTCGATCGATCTCTGTCGATCGGATCTGTTGTGGGTCGGGTATGGGCGAGAAACTCCAATCCCAGATCAGAGATTGTTTACTCACTCATTGATGACGTCAGCGGTCAGTTCGCAGTTGATGCTCAGACTGGCGTCATACGGAACCAGGAATCGCTCAACTGTGACGGTTCCTGTGATGGCGGGGCGGTCATCGACTGCCAGCCAAACACCTGTCAGCTGATTTTGGAGGCAAAGGATATCGCTCAAGCGTATCCACTTGCGTCTCGGGCATTTGTCTCTGTCATGGTTCGGGATGAAGACACTGCGGGCGGTCCATCGATCAGGTTTCATGAGCAGGGCATCAGTGGACAGGTGATCGTGGATGAGAATAAGGTGGTTGGATCGGTGGTGGAGGTGATCAGTGTGACTGATGTGGATGTA
Organism: Lumbricus rubellus; assembly: GCA_945859605.1. Lineage (NCBI taxonomy): Eukaryota > Metazoa > Annelida > Clitellata > Crassiclitellata > Lumbricidae > Lumbricus > Lumbricus rubellus. The sequence continues at coordinate 470,757 of OX243812.1, read as the reverse complement.
AATCCTTCTTCTCTTCACATCATCCATGGCAATGACGCTGGAGATTTCATCCTCGAACCTTCCAGTCTTCGGTCACTGACCTTGGTCAAGGTCGCTCGAAGCCTTGACCGCAATCGCATTGACCGCTACAACTTGACAATCGAAGCAAGTAGTTCTTCGCAACCGATTCGCAGTTCAATTGCTTTTCTCGTCATCATCGTTGTCCGTGCATCGAATTCAATTTCTCTTCTCTTTGATTCTCCGTTTTATGAATCACATCTCAACGAATTGGATCCAGTTGGAAGTTTCGTGGCAGCCGTGAACGCTCGCAGGAGCAACAGCAGCAGCAGCGGCACAGGAAGTGACGTCAGTCGTCTGGTGGATGTTCGATATTCCATTGCGACAGGAAATGAATTTGATTGGCTGAAGATCAACACGATGACTGGTCTCGTGACCACAAAACGACCAATCAACATAACAACTATTCAATCGAATCTCCTTCTGACTATTGAGGCATCTGCGTCAGATGGGTCAATAGCAACAGTCAATCTGACGATTGAAATATCGTCTGGCAACGCAGACCCTCCCACCTTCGCCCATGACCCTTACTATGTGACCCTGGACGAAGGAGGTGACCCAGGTCAGGAGATCATCTTCGTTTCCGCTGCTTATGGAGATGGAACGGGTCCTGTCCTCTTCCGCTTGGATTCCGACGTGGAAGACAGGTATCCGAGAATGTTCCAGGTTGGAGAGACTTCTGGAGAGTTGACGACTCTAAGGTCACTCGACCGAGAGGAGTTTTCCAGTTACGAATTAAAGATCGTTGCAAGAAATGAAATGAATCCACGGATGTCATCAACGGCATCAGTTCTGCTGACAGTGAATGACGTCAATGACAATCGACCAAGATTCCAATCTTTGTTTCTCATCGTTCGTGACTTGAATTCGTCAACAGATGGCAGCACAGGTCGTGGTTTGGTGCAGGTCGAAGCGACCGATGAAGACGACGGTGATTGGGGAAGAGTGAGGTATTCGATGACAAGTGGAGCAGACGATGATGCATTTCTTATCGATGATTTGACTGGATGGATCAACATCGCGGCATCTCAACTGACACAACGCTTCACTAAATCCGTCTATGTTCTGTCTGTCGTTGCACGTGACCTCGGTGGCCTCGAATCTTCAAGGTCTGCCACTGTTCTCGTTTTAACAAACAATTCACTGGAAATGTCCTTCATCTCTTCTGAAGGTCTTCTTCAGATGACGATCGTTGAGGACGATGGAAGATTTCCAGCGCAGATTGGAAGACAGGTTGGTCAAGTTGAGACAGCAGGGTCAAGGTCAAGGTCAGTTGGTGTCAGTTCATATCTGATAGCAGATGGTGATCCTTATGGAGTGTTCTCCATCGATCAGAACACAGGATCGATAAGAACCGTTCTACCGGTTGACCGAGAGAACTGCTCGTTCTATTCGCTCACTGTTATCGCCACAACCGCCGCATATTATGCGATTACGACGGTGAATATAACGGTAACTGATCTAAACGATAATGTTCCGACGTTTGCGAGTGAATCAGCGATTATCGATGTGAATGAAAAGATTCCGATCGGTCAAGATGTCTTCGTTGGAAAAGCCACAGACCCGGATGCTGGCGTCAACGGAACTATTCGATATTCGTTGACAGGGAATTCGTCGTCAACGGATTTGATGACGATTGACGAATTGAGTGGAGTTGTGAGGTTGAAACGACTTCTTAACAGTAGAACCACGGATGACGTCATCATTGTCTTCATTGCTGCCAGAGACTCTGGAAATCCTTCTCTGTCCGCAGCCGTTCAACAAATGTTGAGGATTGAAGTTCAGATCGTCAGTGACCACACTCCGATCTTCAATCGGAGCGAGTACAGAGCAGCAGTCAACGAATCCGATCCAGTGAACAGACGATTCCTGTGCGTCATAGCAACGGTTGCTAACGCTGGTATCGATGCAGTCGTCACTCATCGCATCACGTATGGGATGAGTGACGGAAGGATCGACATCTTTCCGGATGGATGTCTCTACATCGCGTCGCCACTCGACCGTGAAACGACCGACATGTATGTGCTGACGGTGGAGGCGACGGCTGGAGGGGCGTGGGGGAGCAACCCTCGCCACCGCACCTCAACCTGCCTCGTCGTCGTCGTTGTACTCGACACAAATGACAACGATCCAGTCTTCTGGAACGCAACGCACACGTACGTCATCGTCGAAGAAAGTCCAGCAGACGACTTTGCGGCTATGTTCATCGCTAGTGATCGCGACATTGGAAGGAACGCTGAGCTTCTCTTCTCCATCGAAAGCATCACCAGCAGCAGCAGCACCAGCAGCACCAGCAGCAGCAGCAGCAGCAGCAGCAGCGCGGATGGTGGGTTTCGTATGGATGCTCTCAGCTCTCTGCTCACAGCAACACGTGTCTTTGATCGGGAACAAGTGATGCGTGACACAGGAAGCAACGTGTTGCATCTGACGATTGTTGCATCGGATTGTGGATTGATTCCAAGACACGGTCACGCATCAGTTGCCATCATCATCGCTGACATCAATGACAATGTACCGAGGTTCATCAACAGTTCCTACGAGTTCATTGTTCGGAAAGACTCATCGGTTGGAACATGGATTGGGAATGTGAGTGCTGTGGATAGAGATTCCGGAAGGAATGGTTCCGTCTCCTATTCCATAATCGATGGAAATAAGATGGGAATGTTTTCTGTGAACAAGGTCACGGGTCAGTTGGTGCTAGCGAACTCATTCAACCGTGAATCATCGTCTGAGTATGACGTCATTGTGGTTGAGGCGAAGGATGATGGACTTCCGGTTTCACTGAAGAGTTCAGTGGCTGTGAGAATTATTCTCATCGAAGGAGGTGATGAGGAGCGTGAGTTGCTGGTTTGGGTGGAATTCCCCTCCTTTGGTCTGAACGTCAGCTGTCGAGCTGAGGTTGGGGAGCTGGTTGGACGCGTGCAGGCGGTAGGTGTCGGCACTTTTGCGAGTTCAAAGGTCATCTACGAAATGAGTGGAGGAGGTGGAAGTGAGGCATTCGTGATGGAAAGGAAAAGTGGAAGGATCTACGTCTCTCAACATCTCAACTGCACCCAACACCAAACGACAACGATCGCGATGAATGTATCCGCTGCGAATCTAAGACGAGATGACCCCTCCTCCTCCTCCTCCTCCTCCCCCTCCTCCGCTGCTGCTGCTGCTGGTGGTCAAGCATTGAGATGGACGAATGCAGTCGTCATCGTCATCAATATATTAGACATCAATGACCACACTCCACAGTTCATCATCCTCTCCAGTCATTCAACTTTTCCACTGGATGAAGATTCTCCACCTGCCACATCCATCTTCACAGTTCAATCTTTCGATGAAGATCTCCATCCAAACTCAATCTTCGTCTATTCAATCTCTCATCAGTTCCCAATCAACGCCAACTTTACCGTCGATCGTACAAGTGGAATCGTCGTTGCCAACGGCAACGTCGACAAACGGTTGACCGACAGGTATCAGCTCGTTGTCACGGCAACGAACGTTGCCATGACGAAGAAGAGAGTGAGTTCGCAGATGAGAGTTGACGTCATCGTCGTCAATGGCAACGACAGCATTCCGCAATTCTGGTCACCAGATGTCGTCATTCTTCGTCGTGGTCTTTCCACTGGATCCCTGCTGACAACGGTCAAAGCATCTGCGGCGTTGGATGACGAGTGGGGAACCAGCAGTGGCCGCCAACGCATTAAATACGAATTGGTGAGTGGAGATGACATGGAGAGGTTCCGTCTAGATGGAGACAAAGGTCATCTGTACGCTGGTCCAAACTTCATCTCTCAGTCCTCGACTTCTGTTGTTATTCGTGCGACGAGTCTCAACCATCCATCAAAGTCTTCCATTCTCCAACTCACCTTCTTCACTCCATCGTCATCATCCAGTGATGGACCTTCCTTTTCCCAGGTCACTTACTCCGCACAGATCCGTGAAAACTCAGCCAAGGGAACCAGCGTCCTATCCGTCTCCGCCTCCTTTCCAGGAAATCCTTCCGCCAGAATCGAATACTTCATAACGAACATCACCTGTGAAGGTCATCTCCAACGACCTTTCTTCCAGATGGAATCGAAAACCGGATTGATTACTTCAACGGAATCGATCGACCGTGAAGATGGATGCTCTTCGTTTACTCTGGATGTCGTCGCGGTTGACCGAACGTCAGGAATTCTAGGCAACAGAGGAACTCAGGTAACGATGACCATCACAACAAAATATGTCATGCTTCATTGCTCATCTCATTCCATCATATGTAGAAATGGTTTCACGACTTTCTTCTAAGATCACTTCTCAAATTATTATGAAGAGTTCAATTTTTTACTCATGACGGTTGATTTTGGATTTAGTGATTGATAGTCATTGATGTAAAATTATTGTCAACGAATTAAAACGACAAACAATAAATATGTTCATCTCACGCGTTTTTGTTCAGAAAGCCACCGTATAATTATTATGCTGATTAATTATTATGCTGATTAATTATTATGCTGATTAATTATTATGCTGATTAATTATTATGCTGATTAATTATTATGCTGATTAATTATTATGCTGATTAATTATTATGCTGATTAATTATTATGCTGATTAATTATTATGCTGATTAATTATTATGCTGATTAATTATTATGCTGATTAATTATTATGCTGATTAATTATTATGCTGATTAATTATTATGCTGATTAATTATTATGCTGATTAATTATTATGCTGATTAATTATTATGCTGATTAATTATTATGCTGATTAATTATTATGCTGATTAATTATTATGACAAATGACCTAATCTAAAAAAATCATTCTTTTTTATAATTATTTATGTAATTTTCTACACTCATCCTAGATAATTATAGACATGGACATAGTCGATCTCAGGTATATTATAATTCTCCGTTTGATTAACTGCTTTTGTATACCTGATAGCAATATGTGTCTGTCACTTTTTGTTACCAATAATTAAACGTATATATATATATATATATATATATATATATATAGGCCCTATATATTATATTTGACATGTATAGGCTACTTACTGACCTACCTCCTATGATTATCAATTTTGTCCACTTGGTCAAAGATTTAATCGTCAAATCGGTTGCTGGTGATTTTGATTGCAAGCGAAGATAATCTGGTTTCAGATCTGACCAGACCTGTCTGTCTGTTTGTCTGTCTGTCTGTAGGTCTGTCTGACAGACAGGCAGACAGACAGACAGGCAGACATATGCACGCAGACTGGGAGACGATCACGATCTCTTTTCTTTGGTCAGTTCTCATATCTATGTTCGACAGATTTACTTCCTCCTCCTGAATTATCTCTACTGTTATAATTGCCGTGATTTCGTTTATGGCGGCTGCAGTCCTTCGCCCGGCATTGACCTCCATCGCCCTGACCTTGATTACCCCCTCGCTCCATCGTCCTGTCCTTCCTTGCCCCTCGCTCTATTGCCCTGACCTTGGTTCACCCTGTTCTTCATAGAACCCCGTGGTCCTCCTGGTCTCAAGGCCTTTAACCTGTCAAATGACTATGAGGTCGAGCAATTGTGACTTTATGACTAATCAATTAATTAATTAATCAATCAATTAATTAATAAATATCTAAGTTACGACTTTCCTTCGGCCACAATCAGCTTTACGTTTCATCACATGTGGAAAGTGATTCAGTCCACTTCAATAAAACTTTATGACTTCCGTTCCGTTATTAAGAGAAAGAGTCTAGAGAGATCTATAATTAACTGACTTCATTCATGATGATAATAATTGATAATTTATTACATCAACCGCAGTTTCGCGAGACTTCATCGTCTGTAACAAATACAACAATAATAATATTATTATATATAATTAATAATTAATAATATTATATATAATAATAATATAATCTAATTTCAGTTCAATTCAGAATCTGATAATATTGACGAAATCGAAATCGATTTCAATTTCTAATCCAGAGTTGATCGCCAAGTAAATTATGTGTTTTCTATTATTCTATTGTTAAGCAATAAGCATGATACTAGAAGTATTCTGAAAGTGTTGCTTATTTAAGTTATTTTATTTATTTCTCCATTTCTATAGCGCCCCTTCAAGCTCGCTACTCAAAGGCACTCCCGACTACAGCGCGAGCACTGCATCAGAGTTTCACGAAGAAGCGCCCGAGCAATTGCGATTGAACTAGCCTATATAGGCTACTTGCTCAAGGTCCCTACACGGAGACTTGAGATGGATTCGAACCTGCAATCCTCCGGCTGAATTGTATTGCAATGTATTATGATGTGTCGTATTGTATTGTTTTGTATTGTTATGTGTCGTATTGTATTGCAACGTATTGTTATGTGTCGTATTGTATTGCAATGTATTGTTATGTATCGTATTGTATTGTTTTGTATTGTTCTTCGGTGATTATATATCACAGCCATGGCGATTATCTACCCCACTATATTGGAGATTGCAATATTATGTCCGAGGGATATTATGTCCATGAAGAATAGTGTAGATTCTACATGTATACGTTCACGGCCTTTGAAAACCTCAAACCAAATGATGAGTTGTTTCATTAGCATTGGTAATGTGATGGTGGGTGGTGTGATGGTGGTGATGTGATGATGGTGGTGTGATTGTGGGTGATGTGATGGTGGTTGTACGGTGTTGGTGTTGGTGGCGATCGCGGTGTCAGTGGCGGTATTCTGGTTGTAAGCAACGTGAAAAAGAATTGCTTTCTGTAATCTTATTGATGCTGCATTTAAAATAAAAACTGTGAAAATGAATGAATCTGATGGCAGAGCAGCAAATGAAGCAACCAATAAATTTCGATCCTAATTTTATTATTATATGCTATTGAACTTGAATTATTTTGCTCTATCGTTCAAATGTTAAACTAGTGAATAGCGATGTTTGTGGGTCCACGCACAAGACTTCAGCAATAAGGCGAAATGACTTTTTTGTATTTTTACCTCTCAGCATGTGGTATCTATACATGTAGACATGTCCCTTGAGGCAATGCCTCGGCTGCATAGTGCATACTTCTTCTGTTCATTGTATTTATACTTAAATATATATTTAAATATAAATATATATTTATATTTAAATATATATATTCTGATCCTAAGTTTTGTTGTTCGCTTCTTTTGTCTGTTGAAGTCTTCTCGGACAACACCCTGAATTATTATTCTGTTCAACCATGCCTCACTTACACAATAGCATAATGACCGGAAATGTCAGCAGATGATGGAGGGGGTCATTTGGTATCACCCCCTCCACACTCACACACCTACACACACCCGGGGGGTAGGGCGGGTGCAGTTGAGGCAGGATAATTACGTGGTTCATTCTCGATATATTCGAACGATTCGTCGTCGTCCGATAAACTTCTCATCAATATTCTTCTCACCCAATTTCTCCTAAATTTATGATGCGCTCTTTTCTCTTTGACGACCAGCTTTATAATTTTAATGACGACAACGACGACGTTTTACGTTGACCGACGTCGTTTGTTCTTTGCGATATGAATCTCGACCGAAGATTATCATGTACACTTTTCTGTCGTTTGTCGTGACATATTGAAGCTGTGAGATGTTGGTGAGATGCGGGTGGGGTGAGTGGGGTGAGTGGGTGGGGTGAGTGAAGTGGGGGGGAAAGGTAGACGACCGTCACTGGCGGACTTTCACACACATGAAACAATGACGACGACGACGACGACGACGACGTTGTAGCCCTCCTTCTTTCTTCTTCTTCTGGACCCGTTCCTCTTTGTCTTCTCTGCTCCTCCTCCTTCTTATCCTGCTCCTCCTCTTCCTCTTTGTCTCTTCGACTCCCCTCTGCTCCTCCTCCTCCTCCTCCTCTTCTTCCTCCTCTTCCTGTCAAGCGTGCTTTGCTGTCCCAATCACGACCGATGCTAAGTAGGGTTGCTGTCAAAATCTTTCAAAAGACGTTCATTCATTATTACGGCGGCACCAACTTTATGTCGCTGATCGGTGGATGTGGGGGAGGGTGGGGTTCTTTGGTGTACAAAGAAAGGGGTTGGATGTGGGGGAGGGTGGGGTTCTTTGGTGTACAAAGGAAGGGGTTGGACGTGGGGTGGGGCAGTAGACGGTCTGTGGTCACGCTTCGATGATCGCTCGACATCGGTATACACTGCAGTGAAGTTTCGGAAAGAAAGAGACATCTGAGAGCTTGGGAACGTTGCAAGTAGCTGACAAAAGCGCAACGGACAGACTGCAGTTGGTTCCAGGTGTTCTTTTACAACTGCAGATATCATTCGCGACATTCGTCTGAGAATATTATAGAACCAATAACTTGTCCACTGCGGCCACAGGTTCGCTATACGAATGCTATCATCCATACAGCTTCGTTGTGTGTGCGTGTGTTTGTGTGTGTGTGTGTGCGTGTGTGTTTTTGTGTGTGTGAGTGTGCGTGCGTGTGTGTGTTTGTGTGCGTTTCAAACCCCCTTTATTTCCCTCGATCTGTCCATGGCACGATCCTGGACTTCTGGTACCCGGAGAGGAGTGACTCGGCACTTTGTTGTATACTATTATAATAGGTTGCTTTAAGCATTGCTGTGGAAATCAATTGACTATTAGGGTCGCCCTCCTCCTCTATTTGCACTACAGACTGGCACCATTTCCGCTATCGGTGGCACAGTTCACAAAAAAATTAATGTCGTCAGACGAAATCTGTCGCTTGAATTAACTGCCAGCCTCATGACCTTAATCTACTCATCCAATCGCCTGCATGCCAATGTCTACCACTCTCTGTCTATTTCTCTATCAATTTATCTATCTATCTTTCTCTGTCTATCTCTCTGTCTATCTCTCTGTCTATCTCTCTATCTATCTCTCTGTCTATCTCTCTATCAATTTATCTATCTATCAATTTATCTATCTATCTCTCTGTCTATCTCTCTGTCTATTTCTCTATCTATTTCTCAGTCTATCTTTCTCTGTCTATTTCTCTGTCTATTTCTCTGTCCATCTCTCAGTCTATATCTCTCTATCTATTTCTCTGTCTATCTCTCTGTCTATCTCTCAGTCTATCTCTCTATCTATTTCTCTGTCTCTGGTGTCTATCACCATCTCCACAATCATTATCAATCATCCGCATGCATAGCCTTTCTCAAGTTCCTCCATCCATCACACCTCAGAAGCATCCTCCACTCGGAAGAACTATTATAGTCTCACCTCTTCAACCATTTCTTTCTATTCACAGATCTGATCCTCCAACTAAAAACCTCTCGACATAAACGACATGACCATGCAGCTTAGCAGCTACTCCGCCCCTCCGACCCTCTTACTTACAATCCGACTTCGATATCATAAGCTATAGCATATGCTATAATTATATATGCTATATATATATTAGGGTGTCTCTTAGCACAATGGGGAAAACAATTTGGGGGATTTATTTCCATATCACCCTCACAAGTTGTTAGGTTTATTAAAATAAAATTCTACAAAAAATTTCATTAAAATTGGGTAAAATTTAGAGGTCGCCCTCTAGCCTCAAAGTTTTGCATGTAATATACTTACTTGGACAATGGGAAATCATGTAGTCTAATGTTGCATGATAATTAATCATCATTTCTAGTGCTAATCAATTTGGCTTGTTTATATGACATACATGTATGTATGTGCACTTGATAAATGGCCCATTCAAGAATACTACTCAGAAGTGCTCCCGACTAGGGCGCGGACACTGAATCTGAGATTCACACCAAAGCGCATGAGCATTTGGTGGCATTTTGGAGTTCGGTCATGAGTCAAATCTTTCAGAGGAATTCAACTCTGATAGGTCTTTAGATGGATTATAACTGCAAAAGGTTCCATCTTGCACTCCAACACTTGATATAAGGATTTAAAGATGGTCGTTAATACTCATTATGCTGTGTGGAAGTTGGATCTTCCTTTGGCTTCCCATCCCAATGTGCTGCCAATTGTGCCAAAGGTACAACCTACAGCGAACTCTGATTTTAGGTTGTGTTATGCGGTTATTAGCGCTGGCACGATGAATAATATTATTATTGTAGCCTGCTGTTGATATTCAAATAATAGTGGAAGAATTTTAGGAAAATCGACTCAACAAATTATCACTACGTAGAGACTTGGCAGAGTTGTTAAGTACACCCCAGTGATGAAAATACCAAAAGTCCCCATAAATCCGAGCTGTGCTCGAGCCGCCATCTTGGAAAATGGCGGCCTATTTTCTAATCTTCGGCAATAACTCAAGAACCATCACTGCTACTAAGAAATATACAATACCAAAAATGATCCTCATTTAAAGGCCATCAAGTTTGGTGTATAACATTTGTTTCTAGGATTAAAAATAAAAATGTTACATATGATAAAGTAGTCATCATTATGTATATCAATGCGACATACAAAGTTTTATGGCGGGAAGAATATATGGAAATACTGTGCTGCGAATGATGATTGAAGATAACCTAATCCTAGCCGTAACATGTTTATTTTCGATCCTAGAAACAAATGTTGTATACCAAACGTCTTTGCCTTTTAATGAGGATCATTTTTGCTCTTTTATATTTCCTTGTAGCTGTGACGGTTCTGGAGTTATTGGCACAAAACCGAATTTAGGCCGCCATTTTCCAAGATGGCGGCTCGAGCACAGCTCGGATTTATGGGGACTTTTGGTATTTTCATCACTGGGGTGTACTTAACAACTCTGCCAAGTCTCTACGTAGTGATAATTTGTTGAGGCGATTGATGATTTTTCAGCTAAAATTCTTCTACTATAAATAATGACATGCCCAAGGATACATGCAACTTCACTGACAATAACGGTGGCATTTCTGGATGAGACATTGGTTCTATAGTGTGTCTGCGAGGCTTTATGTTTAACCGTGTTCTCTTTGGAGTTGAACCTTTGCTGTAAGCACAGGCAATATGGTAATCTCCCCTCTTTTCGGCAGCACCATTTGATAAGTCAGAGTTTAGCACAGCCCGACTGGTCGATGCTTTGATGTCCTCTTGTGATCACAAAAAGCGTTCAAATTGCACCTGATCACTCTTGTACACTCTGTTTGAGGTGATACTGGACCTTATATGCCACTTGCCTTCCTAAATATGCCTTTGCCTATATGCGTGACGTTCTTCACTGGCTTCCTGTTTCTGAGGGCATCTTCCGAGCTGCTCTTGTTTGGCGTTCTTATTTACGCCTCATCGTATCTTGTTGTGTCTGATCTTTGTTGATCTGTCTCTCTGGCCGACAAACATTGCATAACCTTTGTTCTTTTGCAATGGCCATGGAGAGCTGTCGGTTCTGCGAGCTCACACTTCTATTAGAAGCTGGCTCCCACTCAAGAAGCGAATTGAGTATAGGATATCTACTCTAGTCTGACGCTGCATGCGAGGCCTTGTTCCTGCCTACCTCTGTGAGCTCTGTAGCGCTACACTTATAGTTCTCACCATTTCCACTCCCTTAGTTCGACTGAACAAAGTCTGCTCTTAGTCCATTTTGTTCGTACCTCCACTATACAGGACCAGGCTTTCTCGGTGGTAGGACCCTCAACCTGGAATGGTCTTCCACTGACCCTCCGTCTCTTTGTAAAAATACTTCTCAGGCTTTCCTCTCTCTCTCATCTTAAGACAGTTTTATTTGGCCACGCTGAGGTTGGGAGCGCCTCTGAGTAGCTCCTGAAGAGGTGTTATATAAATGCATATAATGAATGAATGAATGAATTAGACTTGCGATGATGGCTAGGTAAAACTCGTCTGATTTCTATAAGTCGCTCAAATCTCATTCTGTTAGCTGTTGCTGGGTTGAGATCGCCTGTGTGTAGGTCGCTTGAAAAGGCGCCATATAAATTATCGGAATGAATAAAAGTGAACAGAAGGTAATAACCTGATTTACTCCTTCTACATATTGAAATAAGCTAATCAATAAGTCAATCTAGGACTTCTCTAGCAAAGCGAACGATGTGGCATATTTTTAGACAATAGGTCTACATGTGTTAAAACTTTGACATCAAAGGGCGACCTCTAAATATTCTCGGATTTCCTTCAAAATTTTTTATAAATTTTTTTCTTCATAAACCTAACAATTTGCAAGGGTGATAGATTGAAAATTTAAACTTTCAGTTTTAAGAGACACCCTAATATATATATCCCTCATGCGACCAACATATTTTACTCCTTAATATGACCAACCGGGGTCCCGTGGGACCCCAATAGTCGATAACACGATCAGTGCTTTATTCGCTTGTTGAAACTTCATTTTGTGTTGCTATAGTTCAAGTTATGGCAGTTTATTGTTTTTTTTAATGTGTACTTGTTATAGCGCCCATAATAATAACTACTCAGAAGCGCTCCCGACTACTGCGCGGACACTGAATCGGAGTTTCACGTTGAAGTGCTGAGCAAAAGTCCCTACACTGAGCGATTTTGGGGGTATTTATTACCATCTAATAATATAATCGTCTAGATTAATGCTCTACTCAACGTCAATTGAGACTACTCAGAAGCGCTCCCGACTACTGCGCGGACACTGAATCGGAGTTTTACGTCGAAGTTGACCCGGGCTGCCGGGATTGAATTTCTACACCACAGTTCTTTATCGCAGCTCTGATTGGTGCTTAGTTTGTATGAATCACTGCTTGCTATGCCATGTGAGGTATTACCATGTCATATCCAATTACTGTCAAAAAGGTACGTCGACGCCATGTTTCCCAAGTTACCAAAGTTTCCCAAGTTTCCCAAGTTTCCAAAGTTTCCAAAGTTTTCCAGGTTTCCCAAGTTTCCCAAGTTTCCAAAGTTTCCCAAGTTTCCAAAGTTTCCCAAGTTTCCCAAGTTTCCCAAGTTTCCCAAGTTTCCCAAGTTTCCCAAGTTTCCCAAGTTTCCCAAGTTTCCCAAAGTTTCCCAACTTTCCCAACTTTCCCAACTTTCCCAAGTGTCCCAAGTTTCACAAGTTTCCCAAATTTCCCAAATTTCCGAGGTTTCCCAAGTTTCCAAAGTTTCCCAAGTTTCCCAGGTTTCCCATGTTTCCCTAGTTTCCCTAGTTTCCAAAGTTTCCAAAGTTTCCCAAATTTTCCAAGTTTCCTAAGTTTCCCAACTTTCCCAAGTTTCCCAACTTTCCCAACTTTCCCAAGTGTCCCAAGTTTCACAAGTTTCCCAAATTTCCCAAATTTCCGAGGTTTCCCAAGTTTCCAAAGTTTCCCAAGTTTCCCAGGTTTCCCATGTTTCACTAGTTTCCAAAGTTTCCAAAGTTTCCCAAATTTTCCAAGTTTCCCAAGTTTCCGAAGTTTCCAAAGTTTCCCAAGTTTCCAAAGTTTCCAAAGTTTCCGAAGTTTCCAAATTTTCCAAAGTTTTCAAAGTTTTTCAGGTTTCCCAAGTTTTCCAAGTTTCCAAAGTTTCCAAAGTTTTCAAAGTTTCCCAAGTTTCCCAATTTTTCCAAGTTTCCCAAGTTTCCCAAGTTTCCCAAGTTTCCAAAGTTTCACAAGTTTCACAAGTTTCCAAAAGTTTTCCAAGTTTCCCAAGTTTCCCATGTTTCCCAAGTATCCAAAGTTTCCAAAGTTTCGCAAGTTTCCAAAGTTTCCAAAGTTTCCCAAGTTTCCCAAGTTTCCCAAGTTTCCAAAGTTTCCAAAGTTTCCCAATTTTCCAAAGTTTCCAAAGTTTCCCAAGTTTCCCAAGTTTCTCAAGTTTCCCAAGTTTCCAAAGTTACCAAAGTTACCAAAGTTTCCAAAGTTCCGAAGTTTCCAAAGTTTCCAAAGTTTCCAAAGTTTCCCAGGTTTCCCAAGTTTTCCAAGTTTCCAAAGTTTCCAAAGTTTCCAAAGTTTCCCAAGTTTCCCAAGTTTCCAAAGTTTCCCAAGTTTCCCAAGTTTCCCAAGTTTACCAAAGTTTCCAAAGTGTCCAAAGTTTCCCAAGTTTCCAAAGTTTCCAAAGTTTCCAAAGTTTTTCAGGTTTTCCAAGTTTCCAAAGTTTCCCAAAGTTTCCAAAGTTTTCCAACTTTCCCAAGTTTCCCAACTTTCCCAAGTTCCTCAAGTTTCCCAAGTTGCCCAAGTTTCCCAAGTTTCCCAAGTTTCCCAAGTTTCTCAAGTTTCCCAAGTTTCCCAAGTTTCCAAAGTTTCTAAAGTTTTCCAAGTTTCCCAAGTTTCCCAAGTTTCCAAAGTTTCCCAAGTTTCCCAAGTTTCCAAAGTTTCCAAAGTTTCGCAAGTTTCCAAAGTTTCCAAAGTTTTTCAGGTTTCCCAAGTTTTCCAAGTTTCCAAAGTTTCCAAAGTTTCCCAAGTTTCCCAAGTTTCCAAAGTTACCAAAGTTACCAAAGTTTCCAAAGTTTCCCAAGTTTTTCAGGTTTTCCAAGTTTCCAAAGTTTCCCAAAGTTTCCAAAGTTTCCAAAGTTTCGCAAGTTTCCAAAGTTTCCAAAGTTTCCCAAATTTTCCAAGTTTCCCAAGTTTCTCAAGTTTCCCAAGTTTCCAAAGTTTCCGAAGTTTCCAAAGTTTCCAAAGTTCCCAAAGTGTTTCCCTAGTTTCCCAAGTTTCACAAGTTTCCCAAGTTTCCCAAAGTTTCCAAAGTTTCCCAACTTTCCCAAGTTTCCCAACTTTCCCAAGTTTCCCAAGTGTCCCAAGTTTCACAAGTTTCCCAAATTTCCCAAATTTCCGAGGTTTCCCAAGTTTCCAAAGTTTCCCAAGTTTCCCAAGTTTCCCAGGTTTCCCATGTTTCCCAAGTTTCCCTAGTTTTCAAAGTTTCCAAAGTTTTCCAAATTTCCCAAGTTTCCCAAGTTTCCCAAGTTTACCAAGTTTCCAAAGTTTCCAAAGTGTTTCCAAAGTTTTCCAAGTTTCCCAAGTTTCCCATGTTTCCCAAGTATCCAAAGTTTCCAAAGTTTCGCAAGTTTCCAAAGTTTCCAAAGTTTCCCAAGTTTCCCAAGTTTTTCAAGTTTCCGAAGTTTCCAAAGTTTCCCAATTTTTCAAAGTTTCCAAAGTTTCCCAAGTTTCCCAAGTTTCCCAAGTTTCCAAAGTTACCAAAGTTACCAAAGTTTCCAAAGTTCCGAAGTTTTCAAAGTTTCCAAAGTTTCCAAAGTTTCCCAGGTTTTCCAAGTTTCCAAAGTTTCCAAAGTTTCCAAAGTTTCCAAAGTTTCCCAAGTTTCCCAAGTTTCCCAAGTTTCCCAAGTTTACCAAAGTTTTCAAAGTGTCCAAAGTTTTCGAAGTTTCCAAAGTTTCCAAAGTTTCCAAAATTTTTCAGGTTTTCCAAGTTTCCAAAGTTTCCCAAAGTTTTCAAAGTTTCCCAACTTTCCCAAGTTTCCCAACTTTCCCAAGTTCCCCAAGTTTCCCAAGTTGCCCATGTTTCCCAAGTTTCCCAAGTTTCCCAAGTTTTCCAAGTTTCTCAAGTTTCCCAAGTTTCCAAAGTTTCTAAAGTTTTCCAAGTTTCCCAAGTTTTCCAAGTTTCCCAAGATTCCCAAGTTTTCCAAGTTTCCAAAGTTTCCCAAGTTTCCCATGTTTCCCAAGTTTCCCAAGTTTCCCAAGTTTTCCAAGTTTCCCAAGTTTCCCAAGTTTCCAAAGTTTCCAAATTTTCCAAAGTTTCCCAAGTTTCCCAAGTTTCCCAAGTTCCCCAAGTTTCCCAAGTTTCCCAAGTTTCCCAAGTTTTCCAATCTGGATTATTGCTGAGACACATAAAAATTATTGTAAGAAGCAATTCCAGTGATGTCGAGGATGTTGAATAACATCGTCATGGACCAACGGTTGACTTTTCTTCTTGTGGTGCGCATTATAATTATCCATGTGATAAATAATAATTGTCAACACCACTTTTGGTTCCATTATAATGGAGGGTTACTTCTGGCTTGTTGTTCATCTAGGCATAAGTGGTGGTATCGTGCTGCAGAGTGAATAACCAGCACAGCTGTGCCTGGTTTAGGAATAAATGATAACCTACAAGAGTAGGTTGGTCATGAAATGCAGACAAAGAGCTCATTTCCTGGCGCCCTATGCCTGGCCTTCATTCCCTATATGAAATGTTTTATCCGGTACAACGTTTCTGCCACTGTGCCGCCATGGTGACTGGTGATACCAGCTGTTTCACAACTCTTGACTTGTCTCAAGCTGTTCCCTCTGTCACGGCCCGGGTATATGTCAATGGTTATGAAGTGACAGCATCGCAGCACATCATATCTTGATACCATAGTTTGCAGGTTTGAACTTTATGTGCTGCCTGAAGCTACACCTGCCACAGTAAGCTCATCCACCCACAGACTTGTAAGCTTACCATGAAGAAATTTCTTGGCAATGATATACTGAGTCTGAGCAGAAAACATTTTTCTTAGGTAACGGAAAGCAGCAACTTTGTTGTTGTTCAGCCTTTCAGTGACATGTGAAGTGTTTTCTACTCAATTGCCTTGCTGTAAAATCTCATGCGCCGATACTTCAGGATGCCCGAAATCGTGTCCTGGACATGGTCATTATTCGTGCTATAGCGTTTTCCAACGCCACTCTATATTCCAGAATTGTATGTATTGCTTCTTTTGCACTAAATCGTACTGGATAAATTCTCGCTGTCATAATATCTTTTCATAAAATAGCGTTCTGTTCCATAGGAAAAATCGTTCTACGGCTGGGGTCCCGCGGGACCCCACCAGATATTTTATATTTAAAAAATAACCGCAAAAGTTAAACCGGATTTTATTAGATGGAAATAATGAGCGATGTCCAAGTGACAAATTCATAAAACGTCGTTAAAAAATATTGATTAGCAAAAAAGTAGCACGAGCCGAAACAGTGCTGGGGTCCCCGGGGACCCCAGTTGGTCATTTGAGGGATATATATATATATATATATATATATATATATATATATATGCTATGTCGGATAACCTCTCTGAATCGACGCAACGCTCGTGAATAAGCTGGTGCCCCTCGCTTGACTTTCAAGTAACGCTGGAGAAGTTTGAAGATTACGATTACGAAGTTTTCTGTGGTGAGTAGGAGAAATGAGACAAACAGACACACTCATTGGCTGCTCCTGCTCTCTGTCTGCCTGTTTGTCTGCCTGCCTGTCTCCATGTCTGTCTCTGTCTATCTATATCTGTCTGTCTCTGTATCTTTGTCTATCTGTCCCTTGTTCTCACTGCAGCCTCGCAGCTGAGACAAGACAACTCGGTTTCGTCCATAACAATATTATACTGACCAGCGATCTAAATAGAACTCTAACTGATGACCGAAAAGATTTTGAGAGAAATGCTTCCAAATTCCAATAACGATTGCGAAATAATACTGCAATAAAAGTTTCATAATTAATTAGATCTATCTGTCTATAGATCTGTCTGTCCGTGCTCTCACATCATCAGCTTAGCCTTCTCATCCGTCTGTCTCTCGCTGTCTCTCCGTCACCAACTCCACTCTCCCCCATTCTCCAATCTCCACTCTCCCCATCCTCCAATCCCCACTCTCCCCCATCCTCCAATCCCCACTCTCCCCCCCATCCTCCAATCCCCACTCTCCCCCATCCTCCAATCCCCACTCTCCCCCATCCTCCAATCCCCACTCTCCCTATCCTCCAATCCCCTCTCTCCCCCATCCTCCAATCCCCACTCTCCCCCATCCTCCAATCCCCACTCTCCCCATACCTCCAATCCCCACTCTCCCCCATCCTCCAATTTCCACTCCCCCCATCCTCCAATTTCCACTCTCCCCCATCCTCCAATCCCCACTCTCCCCCATCCTCCAATTT
This sequence comes from Lumbricus rubellus, assembly GCA_945859605.1. Lineage (NCBI taxonomy): Eukaryota > Metazoa > Annelida > Clitellata > Crassiclitellata > Lumbricidae > Lumbricus > Lumbricus rubellus. The sequence continues at coordinate 453,042 of OX243812.1, read as the reverse complement.
CCACTTCCCCATTTTCCAATTTCCACTCCCCATCCTCCAATTTCCACTCTCCCTCATCCTCCAATCCCCACTCTCCCCATCCTCCAATCCCCACTCTCCCCCATCCTCCAATTTCCACTCCCCATTTTCCAATTTCCACTCTCCCCCATCCTCCAATCCCCACTCTTCCCCATCCTCCAATCCCCACTCTCCCCCATCCTCCAATCCCCACTCTCCCCATACCTCCAATCCCCACTCTCCCCCATCCTCCAATTTCCACTCCCCCCATCCTCCAATTTCCACTCTCCCCCATCCTCCAATCCCCACTCTCCCCCATCCTCCAATGTCCACTCTCCCCCATCCTCCAATTCCCACTATCCCCCATCCTCCAATTTCCACTCTCCCCCATCCTCCAATCCCCACTCTCCCCCTATCCTCCAATCCCCATTTCCTCTTATCCATCGTCGTAGACCATATATATATATATATATATATATATTTAAATACGAACATCTCCTTCACCTTCTTCATCCAACTGGAGACTGCTATAGGAAAAGAGCAGAACGTCACGAGGGAAGTAAGAGGAGGAAGAAGAAGAACAGTAGGGGAGGTGGAGGTGGAAAGAATGAGGAGAAGGAGGAGGAGAAGGAGGAGAAGGAGGAGGAGAAAAAGGAGGAGGAGGAGGATGAGAAGGAGGAGGAGGAGGAGGAGGAGGAAGAGAGGGAATGGCATGATGAGACGACGACGTCACAGAGACAAACAGACAACAGACAGACACACACACAGACAACAGACAGACACACACAGACATATAGACAGACACGTGCACAGACAAAAAGACAGATCTATAAATTATATAGTATAATGTCGGATATAGGCACGCACATGAAATGACATTCGTGACCCTGATTTCTTAGCACACACACACACGCAAATACACATGCATGGTCTCCATATACCACCATTAATGTATATTATGTGCGATATAGTGTACGATGCGTGGGTAGTGAGTGTATATATATATATATATATATATATATATGTATATACTTGCGTTTGTGTATTTTATATGTATGTATATATATAATGTGGGTTTGCGTGCGTGCGGTTGTGCGTGTGTGTAGATATATACATGTGTGTGTGCGTGTGTGTGTGTGGGAGGGGCGCATGGGTGTGCTTGTGCGTGAGACGACTGCCCATAATAATAATGTATTAAAGAAAAGTGTCCATAAATAAACTTGGCATGTGCAGGACTGTATCTATATTATAGTGCATGTACACGACATTTACACGTATATAATTATGTAAGCTTATACAGTAGGTAGGTAGGTAGGTAGGTATATTCTTTAGTGTACCAGCTGCAAAAACGCACTCTGGTTTACAAGCACAAAAAACATGACACAAAAAAACAAATACAAGACAAATCTGGCAGCCATCAACGGCGCCAACTCATATAGCTCAAGCCTATTGATGGAAACGTCACAACGACAGAGTCTACATGTATAGTTGTATATGTATACATGCGCATGTATACATGTATATGTATACATGCACATGACATCCATCTGTGTATGACGAAGTGACTTGACTATATAATTACAATTATTATTCTTATTATTTTGAGACCCATAATTATGCATTCACAAGGCAATAGAATGCAGCTATACTCGTGAAGACTCATGAGTCACATGCCGCAGATTAACTGCTATTATAAGTAAGCGAGGATTTATCTATAATATAATATTATCTCTTATGTCTTTGTAGGAAGGAAACTAGTTTAGGTCAATATGACACACACAATTGGTCTAATAGATAGGCAGACAGAGAGAAACAAGGAGACAGAGAGGCATACAGGCAGACAAAGAGGCATACCAGTACAGACAGACAGACAGACAGACAGACAGACAGACAGACAGACAGACAGACAGACAGGCAGAAGAGTGGGTGGGCATACCTGAGACCAGGTTCGGCTCGTTTAACCCTTATAGGGTAACCCCTTTTCGGTTACAGTTGTTGGTAACCGGGGGGTAAAAAAATACCCCCAATTTATTTTCGTCAAATCTAGGAAAATGTTTAACCAATTTCGGTCCTGTTTAATTTATATGATAGACAAGGACATTGTTGAACGTAATGAGCAAAAAATCTTGAATTAAAATGATAACTCGTGATTATAAGCGGTCTGCTTAGCTCATGACCAAATCTAGCAGGAACACACGGCGCTTGTCCAAACGTAGGCCTACTGAATGTGCGTGATCTCGCCATGTTGGATTCTGCAACTTCTATAATTATGATATATGCGTTGAGCGCTGCTACATCAACCAAGAATAGAATAGGCCATCTTCTGGTCCTGTAACTGCAAGTGTATCCCTTTGTTTCCTGGTCGAATGAGTCCACGGCGCCTTTTGTGGCGTTGTAATCACCTAGTTCTTTCGATAGCTTTATGCAAAAGTACGTAAACTACACTAATATAATGCAACCTGAAATATAGAAATCATACAGCAAAGAATGGCTAATTCATATGCAAAAATACAAGAACCACATATCTCCAACAATTCAGTTCTATCAACTACTATGCTTACATCTACATAGTGTAGAAATGATTTATCCAGTACTGGAATATGAAACCTTACTTTTCACACTAGTCTGCCGCTAGGTGGCAGCGCAATTTGGCACAACTGAAAACGACATTGTGAAGAAAAAACATATTTAGGAAAAGTCACAAAAGCACAAGTCTATTTTCTTTTATTCAAAAAAAGTATACGAAAAAAAGTAGGCTGGTTTTTTTTACCCCCCGGTTACCCTATAAGGGTTAAAAGAATTTGTCTCTTGCATTTTATGAACTGCAGTGTCACTGAAACTGGGAAAGATGCCAGTCTAAAGCTGGAATAAAGGAGGAGGGCGACGTTAATTATCAATGGCCAATTTTAGTCGAATTATGTGCAGAACTGAATTTGCTTTGTCAGTCGATTGATCCGAGGTCTTGAGTCTTGATTGTTTTTTGTACATCAGTTCCAATCAATGCCGATCAATTAAAGTCTTAAACAATCAGTCAGCCAATCAAGCGATGCATGCATGGACCATGATTTGTTGATGAATGAATTAATCGGTGATTTAGTCAATCAGACATTGAATCATTTCGTCATTAGAGGTAGGCAATCAAGCAAGCAATCAATCAATCAATCGATCAATCAATCGATCAATCGATCAATCAATCAATCAATCAATCGATCAATCAATCAATCAATCGATCAATAGAGTGCGAGGATCTAAGTCGTCGTTGTTGACTGACGTTGTCGGTTGTCTCTGTCTTGTTGTATATCAGGTTGTTATATCTTGTTGCATATCAGGTTGTGATATCTTGTTGCATATCAGGTTGTTATATCGGTTGTTGATGAGAATGACAACGCTCCATTCTTCATCAGTTACATCGATCAACTGGACATCATCGAATCGACTCCAATCGGAAAAGTCGTCTGCTGCGTTCGAGCAACGGATCCGGACTCAATGCATTCATCCTCCTCATCCTCCGCATTCTCATCCTCATCCTCTTCATCTTCTCTCGTCTACCGGATCAGCAACAGCAGCAACAGCAGCAACAGCAAAAACAGCAACAGCAGTAGCAGTGGACAAAGCGGAGACTACGTTCTACTAACCATCGATCCTAGCACTGGTTCGTATACATTCACTCAGCACATGCATTATATAGATGCATACGCTCTCTGTCTGTCTGTCTGTCTGTCTGTCTGTCTGTCTGTCTGTCTGTCTGTCTGTCTGTCTGTCTGTCTGTCTGTCTGTCTGTCTGTCTGTCTGTCTGTCTGTCTGTCTGTCTGTCATATAATCTGTGTCATAACCAATCTGTCTTTTCTAGTCTGTATGTCTTACTAACGTCTTAAATACTGCAATGTAACAGCACGAACAAACTTGGTGCTAAACTTGATTAAGTGCTGACCTAATTTATAAATACGGCATTGTCACCAACTCTGTACAGTTGTAAGCTTATCTATTACATGTAGGATGAAGAATTACTCAGTGTTGCCTCACGCTCTCGAGTGTTTAATATGCATGGCCCCCTGCATTGGACCCGGGTGGGGGATCCAGGTTTCTGGCGGAGGGGGGATAAGCAATCGTTGGGCGGGCGGAATATTGCTTTCAGAGGGAAGTTTTTTCGTTTCATGTTTCTGTTTTTCTTATGACCTTTTAGTCTTTGTGTGTAATCATTAGGCTATCATGGGTTTATAATATAACCGTTTATCCAATATTTCTGATCTGATTCATTCATTCATTCATTCATTCATTTCGTGAATTTTTATAGCGCTTCTTCAGGAAACCTACTCAGAGGCGCTCCCAGCCTGATGACCTGTTGTAGTGTATCATTTATTTTCTTATCACTTTAATCATAATGATGATAGTATAATAATAACAGTCATGTAATGCAATGTAGATGTAAACAGCAACTGTCAGATTTGTCTGGGATGTCATTCATGAGAGGAACCTTCCCGCTAGCGATGCATCGGTTAAACACCGACCACTCTACAGTAACTTTTATCCATGCATTCCTTTGTTGTCACCCGCCTTGGCAACTGCTGCTGCTGCTGCGCTCTACACTGCGGTCTTCCTTCATGGCAAAGCTTGCGATGCTTGAAGCGGGTCATGCGCACAGAATATCCTGCATTGGCTCCCTGTCCAGCAGAGAATTATTAATTATTGGTGTTGCAGTGCAGTGCCTCTTAGGTGCGGCTCCTATATATTTGCAAGAGCTACATATGTATGTCACTCAACCTTGGCTGTAGGCTACTCCTATATATAGATCTACAGTATATTTGCAAGTAGAGCTGTCTACATGTATGCTACTCTACCGTATAGTTGTTCATGGACGTTGTGCTTCGCGTTACTCCACTCAATGTGAACTCATCATTCTCCGATAATGAACTAATCTCAGACAGCACAGTGCCTTCTCTTTTATATTGTATACGGAATGGACTTCCTCCATTGGCTTAATTACGCCTTTTCACTATAGGATTTGTTCAGATGCGTTTTCTCGCTTCTCCATATAACTGTTCTCTTCAGCTGAGGTTGAGTTGAGAAGGGGCGCTACATAAATCCATTGACGTAATGAATATTAATCAGATACGAAAGCGTTACATATGTGAATAGATTGTGATTTTTCGTGATGAAATGATCATGTGTTGATAAAGACACTTTGTGCACTGACATGTAAAACCATCTTTCTCAAAGTCACGAGCACAAAATCATGAACTCAAGGTCAAATACTCATAGTCACAAGCCCATTGTCATGAACCCATTGTCATGAACCCATTGCAATGTACTCATGCCTCAAGCTGATGAACTCATGGTCATGAGTCCATTATAATGGATGTCCATTTGCAGAATCTGTTGTGCTGTAAAGTTGATCGGAATCATACGTCTCTGAGTCTGTCTTCATTATTTTCTGATCGATTAATAAATTTTAAGGGTATCCGGACGTTTCATCCTCGGACGATTCATCCCCGGACGGTTCATCCCGGACGATTCATCCAGTGGACGTTTCATCCCCGGACGGTTCATCCCCGGACGGTTCATCCAGGGGACGGTTCATCCAGTGGACGGTTCATCCCAGGACGGTTCATCCAGTGGACGGTTCATCCCAGGCCGTTTCATCCCCGGACGTTTCATCCCAATGGACGTTTCATCCCAGGACGTTTCATCCCAATGGACGGAGATTTAAGCAATTTAATCCTATAAAATTTCCACTGTAGCCTAATAGATATAAAAAGTCAAAAATACTTGCAATAAAATAGCTTTCATATAAAGGCACACTTGGACAGTCATCGATTAATTTATTTTAAAAATATCCAAAACAATTTTCAAAACCTTATGAAACAAGTATACGATAGTTCGAACGTAGACACGTGTCTTGTCGATTTGTTACACGCGGCTGTTCTGAGCTGATTCCAATCTTTATTGGCATTCGTACTATGGTGTACAGAATTTTAAACAATGGCCAATTGAACGTACAACACTAAGCCGTCGGGAATTGATTAGGTGATTATAGAACAATATAATAGGTGACTCGTCACCGGGACGTTGTATTACCCTACCGACATGGGTGGAGTTTGGTTTCCGTTCTTGGGGGTGGGGGTTAGTGCTTTCTAGGGGGATAAGCCCGGGATAAAATACCATTTTCATGGTACAAATTTTTCGGGACCTACTTCATGTTCGACTAATGTATCATATAACTCTCTCTATTTATTTCCGGGGATGAACCGTCCGGGGATGAACCGTCCGGGGATGAACCGTCCACTGGATGAACCGTCCTGGGATGAACCGTCCACTGGATGAACCGTCCACTGGATGAACCGTCCGGGGATGAACCGTCCGGGGATGAAACGTCCACTGGATGAATCGTCCGGGATGAATCGTCCGGGGATGAATCGTCCTGGGATGAATCGTCCTGGGATGAAACGTCCTAGAATCATTTTAAGACTCGATGATATTTCGTCGCAGTAGAGAAAACAATTGAAGATTATTATTTTGCATTGTGACGCAGCATCATTGTTTCCTCATCGATTGTCTTCATCCGTCCATTGTTTCCTCATCGATTGTCTCCATCCGTCCATTGTTTCCTCATCGATTGTCTCCATCCGTCCATTGTTCCCTCATCGATTGTCTCCATCCGTCCATTGTTTCCTCATCGATTGTCTCCATCCGTCCATTGTTTCCTCATCGATTGTCTCCATCCGTCCATTGTTCCCTCATCGATTGTCTCCATCCGTCCATTGTTTCCTCATCGATTGTCTCCATCCGTCCATTGTTTCCTCATCGATTGTCTCCATCCGTCCATTGTTTCCTCATCGATTGTCTCCATCCGTCCATTGTTTCCTCATCGATTGTCTTCATCCGTCCATTGTTTCCTCATTGATTGTCTCCATCCGTCCATTGTTTCCTCATCGATTGTCTTCATCCGTCCATTGTTTCCTCATCGATTGTCTTCATCCGTCCATTGTTTCCTCATCGATTGTCTTCATCCGTCCATTGTTTCCTCATTGATTGTCTCCATCCGTCCATTGTTTCCTCATCGATTGTCTTCATCCGTCCATTGTTCCCTTCGAAAACCATCCACTGACTCCAATTCCAATTTAGTTTCATTGGCGTCTAGACAAATTAGCAGATAATTATGAGATATTTTCGTCTCCAATACCAATCAACTTCATGCAGGGAGCTGGAGCATCTGCAGAGTTGTTCCCTCAAATATCTCCGTATCTACACCGTGGTTCAAAAAAAACTAAGCCAAATTGTTTTTCATATATCTCTAATGCCTGATAACATATCATGCTAAAATTTTCCAATAATTTAGAGAAGTGGACCAAAAATATGATTCCAAACTTTCAAGAGATAAAATTGAACGGATAAAAAGATATGAATCTTTCAACTTCATATGGCGAAATTGCAGTTTACAAGCAATTTTCTGCCAGATTCAGTAAAAGTAAGCCAGACTGTTTTTCTAATATCTCCAATGCCTGATAATTAATCATGCTGAAATTTTCCAGGTATTTAGAGAATTGAACCAGGAATAGGATTCCAAAATATCATGTCATACATTTGAACGGATACAAAGATATGAATATTTAAACTTCATCTCTAGAAATTTCTGTTTTCAGCAAGTCTGTTATGGTGTTCGTTGGGGTTTTGATGCTTGATAGTTCCCAATTTTGGTCTTCAGTGATCCTAGAGCAAAATTAACGGAGTATATTATCGCAATATTCTGCTGTCACAACATCTTCCACCTGTTATCAGAAATCTATAGCCCCAGAAGGCTGTTTTCTTTTTCAACAAAACAGCGCCAGCCCACAGAGCCAAAGAAACCATCGAAATGCTGACAAGAGAGACGCCCGACTTCATTTCTCCCACATTATGGCTTCCGAACAGCCCAGATTTGAATCCTGTCGACTATAAAGTGTGGAGCGTGATGCAAGACCGAGTCTACCAGACAACAATCCATGATATAAACGATCTGAAGCAACCAACGCTTGTTGGAAGTGTGGGAAGGCCTGGACCAGAGGATAATTTATGATGCTGTTGCGTAATGCATGGCGCCAGCGCTTCCAGGCTTGCGTGCAAGCAGGAGGAGGACATTTTGAGCATCTTAATTAATTAAATAATAAAACCATACTGTTGGAATCATAATGTTAGTTCAATTCTCTACATATCTGGAAAATTTTAGAATGATTAATCATCAGGCATTAGAGATATAAGAAAACAATTTACTGAATCTGGCAGAAAATAGCTTGTAAACTGCAATTTTGGCATGTGAAGTTGAAAGGTTCATATATTTTTATTCGTTCAATTTTATCTCTTGAAATTTTGGAATCATATTCTTGGTCCACTTCTCTAAATATTTGGAAAATTTTAGCTTGACACGTCATCGGGTATTAGAGATATATGCAAAACAATTTGGCTTAGTTTTTTTTGAACCACGGTGTATGTGTGTCTCTGTCTCTCTATGTTTGTCTCTCTATCTCGCTGTCTGTCTGTGCCGGGGTCTGTTTTCTTGCGGACATTAGTCAGTGTCGTCGTCGTCGTCGTCGTTGTTCTGGATGTTATCTGGTGCTCGATCGGTTGGAGGGTTGGAACGATACCCTACGCCTTTAATACCGGGGTCCTCGGTTGGAAGCTGACGATGGCGCCCTCGATATGACCCCACTCGGTCGGTCGGGCGGGCGGGGGCGGGGAGGGGAATGAACGCCGCCTTGGTAGGGCGGCCGTACAGGCAGTGGAACGGTGGGTCGGTCGATGCAGCGTGCACGGGGCGAAGGAGGCGAAGGCGTCTGCAAGCGTTGACAGACAGTTGCCAAAAAGATTGTCTCATTTGCGATGTTTAGTGATGAAAATATCAACAACAACGAACGATGTACCACTTGGACAACATCCATCTTCACCACCACCACCACCATCACCACCACCACCACCACCACCACCACCCTCCTCCTCCTCCTCCTCCTCCTCTTCCTCCGCATTCTCTCCTATCCACGCTCTCCTCCGCCTTCCATCTTCTCCATACTCTCTTCCTTCCCATCTGCTGCTACTGTGCTTGGGAAAGGATGTCGGAATAATTGACGATTGTTTTCGAACATCTACAACTTTCGCAATATTAATTTTCTTCCGTCCTTTGTTGGTGTTCGATGGAAAATGATTATTATTAATTATTAATTATTAATTATTAATCAAATGAGAAGTTCATTCGATTCCAATGAAGCTCTTCAAGAATAATAATTACAATTTTATACATTCACTAGACTCTGCTACTACAGTAACTGACTGATTGACCTGTGGTCAGTTACTGTTTGACCTGTGGTCAGCTATTGTTTGAACTGTGGTCAGCTATTGTTTGACCTGTGGTCAGCTATTGTTTGAACTGTGGTCAGCTATTGTTTGACCTGTGGTCAGCTATTGTTTGACCTGTGGTCAGCTATTGTTTGACCTGTGGTCAGCTATTGTTTGACCTGTGGTCAGTTACTGTTTGACCTGTGGTCAGCTATTGCTTGACCTGTGGTCAGCTATTGTTTGAACTGTGGTCAGCTATTGTTTGAACTGTGGTCAGCTATTGTTTGAACTGTGGTCAGCTATTGTTTGACCTGTGGTCAGCTATTGTTTGACCTGTGGTCAGCTATTGTTTGACCTGTGGTCAGCTATTGTTTGAACTGTGGTCAGCTATTGTTTGACCTGTGGTCAGTTACTGTTTGAACTGTGGTCAGCTTTTGTTTGACCTGTTCCTAAGATTTCTAATGAATCTCTGAAGACGTGGATTGTGTTCTGACATGGTTTCTTATCTCGTCAAAGCATGGCAGCATAGAATATGATGCAAAATCATAATATTATCACAACATCAGTTGCATATAATAATATTATTTATTATTCTTATGTGAAAACTGGTTTAAGACGAATCACTAGCGATTCTTTCATTTAACTTTAAAAATTAATGAATTAATTGAAGTATTTATCATTTATTGAAACATTTCCTGCATAGTATTATGGCTGTATTGTATTTGAACGACGACACTTTATTCTTTAATATGATATCTAAGTCCATTCCACGCAATAAAAACAATTTTGCTTTTGTCAGAAGAAGAAGAAGAAAAACGAACTTTCTCTTCTCATTGAATTGTTCTTCTCTTCTTCTTCGTGCTTAGTTCACCTGACGGATGACAGGTGGCAGGGTAATCTTGAAAGACGAGTTGTTGAAAAGTGTTGAATTGATGGATGGATGGATGGAAGGGCGATAGGAGGAGGGTGATAAGGTCGGGTGCTGTGGATGTCGGAAGGGGGGGTGGGGGTTGGGTGGGGAAGTGTGGCTGGTTGTTTGGATAAAGTCTGGAGCAGATTAATGAGAGATGTATAGGGGCTCCGTAGAGATGAGATGCAGGAGAGAAAGCTGTTTGAAACCATTATAGTCTATGATGCATTTCTATGGCCATAGATTTATTAACTGCCTGACAAACGAGTGAGTACGATTGGGGTAAGCCTTGTAAGGTGAGAGAAGATGGAGCCAAAGAGGTGAGGGTCATTTGAGGTGGCAGAGGGAGAAGGGCTGTTTGGGTGTTTGGGGGTGGTGAGGGCCATTTGATGGACAGAGGGAGTAAAGCTGTTGGGGGTGGTGAGGGTCATTTGAGGGACAGAGGGAGAATGGTCGTCGTCTGGGGCGTCTGGTGTCCGATCAATGGGCGATATCAGTGTAGAGAGAGAATCGTCGATGGATCGGATCAGAGGTCAGAGTTCAGAGGAGGGTATTAGCGTTGTTGATCGTTGGAGGAGGGTTCTCTCTTCGGGTTTCTGGGGAGGGGTTAGAAATGGGGTTGCTGATTCACTGGTCTGGAATCTTAGGTGTAGGCAAGGAATCCTATATTTATCCACACCTCCATGGTGTTGTCTGCTGCACTGAAGAACAAGGGTGGGGTAAGAGGAGTGAAGGACAATGCTGGGGTAGGAGGAGTGAATGGATTTTGACTGGGTAGAAAATGACGAAAATAAACTGCTTTCCTTTTTGAAGGATTATTTCTTGATGGCAAAGGAAATGAATAACAGCCTTTAATCTGTTCGCATTAATTCCGCAGTAAATGCCGCTTATCGCGATAAGCTGAGTGAACAACGATTTATATTAAGGCTATGCTGGTCCTGAGTCACAGTAGATGGGGAGATGGGGAAATGGGGGGCATGGGGGATGGGGTGGGGGCAAGTGCAAGAGGGTTTGTAGCTAAGAGGCAGCTGCAGCTAGCTTCGTCTTTTGTAAGGTATAAATGAACTGCAGTTGAAGGGAGAGAATCAAAATCATCCAGACATTGAATCAAGTTTGAACTTGGATTGTTTTGTCGGAGATTGACAATGTAGGATTATTGGTGAGACAGAGTTTGCAAGTTTACAGTAAAATACACGACTTAAAAGTTGTGGAGATGAGGGACTACATGGTTTCCAATGATCATCATCAGATCAGTCACTTTGAATGACAGATCAACCAATGCTTTTTCACATAACGTTAATATAAGCTCGATGTCAGTAAACCATATTATTGTTGTTGTTGTTGTTGTTGTTGAACTAGATTTTAATTGAACAGAGTTAAATCAGTGCATTTGTCACATTGGCGCACAACAACCTCACTCTGCCCCACTTCAATGGAGTGACGGTGGTATTCCACAGCTACACTTCAACTAAAGCTCTACCCCAACTAAACCAAACGGTTTTATTGGTTACAGCATGAACCTCGTCGTCTATTTGGATTAAGACGTTTGATGGTTGAATGATGCAGATGATGTGAATTGGCGCTGCTTTAAGTGAAGGCTAGACTTTAATGTGAAGGGAAAATAATGTTGACAAGTTCAGTTGCTGTAGAGTCTTATTCTGGGAATTTAAAGATCGTCATGGTTTTTGCCGTTTTCTCTCTGTCTCTGTCTCTCTCTCTTTCTCTGTCTCTGTCTCTCTCTTTTTCTGTCTGTCTGTCTGTCTGTCTCTCTCTATGTCTCTCTCTCTCTCTCTCTCTCTCTCTCTCTCTCTCTCTCTCTCTCTCTCTCTTTCTGTCTGTCTGTCTGTCTGTCTGTCTGTCTGTCTCTCTCATGAACAAATAAGTAGGTAGCCGACTGTTTCTCGGGATTCATAGGCCTATAGCGCCACAGTGTGACGCACTCCTCTTCTCCTACTCCTTTCCTCCTCCTCTCCTTCTCCTCTCCTACTCCTCCTCCTCCTCCTCCTCCTCCCTTTCGACGGATGCATGACTGTGGAACGTGATGTCTTTACCAAGACGACATTTCATCTGTTGCCTCAGCTTCTCATCTTTCCTCTCTTCTTTTGGATGACCCCACCAATGACCCCCTCCTTCATACGAATGACCCCCTCCTCCATACAAATGACCCCCCTCCTCCATGCAAATGACCCACCGCAAATGACCCACCACAAATCACCCATCCCAGATGATCCGCTGAGTGTCTCATGGGACGTGAGTGGGTGGCCCGCGGCGGTACATGATCCCCCATTAAATTCCGCCGTGTCGTCTGTCTGCCCCATTTGAGGGCAGGCGGGGTGGGGCCTGTTGGGCAGGGCAGGTGAAGTGGGGTCTGTTTGGCAGGGCAGGGAACGAAGGGCAATGAGTAACCGAACAACGACTAATCACTGTTGGCAGATTTCTGCTTTCGAAGGGACAGGCTAGGCGCGGGGGAGGGGGCGTCATAAACCCGGTAAAGGAAGCAAAGAAATTGATTTATGACAATATTTTGACTTAACACAACCAGATGGATAAATGAATTCACCAGCAGGCGCATTATTATAAATGTGGACAAGTTCAGAAATATGCGAGCGAGCCGGGTGGGGGGGGGGGGAGGGTTTGAGATGCTTTTAATCTTGGCCATTTGAAAGGTAGACCTGAGGATTCAATCTGGTTATAATTACACAATACAATACAATACAATACAATACAATACAATACAATACAATACAATACAATATAATACAATACAATACAATAAAATACAGTACAATACAGTACAATACAGTACAATACAATACAATATAATACAATACAATACAGTACAATACAATACAATACAATACAATACAGCTGTAGTTGCTGATGCCTTCCTTCCAAAGATCAGCTGCAGAAGTAGACACTCGACCAGAATAATTATAAATTACACAACAGAACTTTTAATGAAGCAGAGAAATAATTTCAAGTGAAGAACTTTCTTTAATAATTAAGTTTCCCACAGAATTAAAACAGATTGACCATCTCACGAGTGGAGAATCATTCTCTCGAATGACATCTGCTCATGACTTCTTTCTGCTTTGGAGACTTGAGACTCTGATCAATAATTATAATATTATATACATGTAGATTGAAGCAGAAGAAGCAGATGTCGAAATAGTGAACTGATCAGTCTAATCTAAAGCATCGGGATTGACGGATGCAACAGTTAATGTCTCGATCGACGTAGAATTATTAATTTATTATTATTGTGACTTTGCCATAATTCTAATAAATTTTTTGAGCGAAACTCTTCTGCAGTTTACCGTAATTATATACTACTAGCTGTACCCAGCCACGCGTTGCTGTGGCAGAAAAGACCTCCCCTCCCCTCCCCTCCCACCTCCTTCTCCCCCTCCCCCTCCCCCTCCTTCTCCCCCTCCCCCTTCCACCTCACCCTCCCCCTTCCCCTCCCCCCTTCCCTCCCCCTCCCCTCCCCTCCCCCTCCCCTCCCTCTCCCCCTCCCCCTCCCTCTCCCCTCCCCTCCCCTTCTCCCTCCCCTCTCCTTCCCCCTTTCCTCCCCCTCCCCTCCCCCTCCCCTCCCCCTCCACGTCCCTCTCCCCCTCCACCTCCTCCCTCCGCTCCCTTCCCACCCTCTTCGTCCCGCTTCCTCCGCTCCTTTCCTCCGTCACACCGTCCATTCCTGACATCGGATGAAAGGCCGCTTTCCAAAATTAATTTGCGACTCGCTTATGACGTAACAGCACGCGACCTCATTCATGTTTCGGCTGCTGTGTCTGAAATCTGGCAGCCCTGCTGTTTTGTTGAATTTGCAAATGGCGGTCGAACGGATTGCAAAGTTCACTTTTTGTGGAAACGATTGGGTTTTTTCGGGAAAAAAATGTTCTGACACTGTGCTATTGGAATGGAACGTTTTGGTAAATTTTCAAAACAATCGGTGCGTAACTTTGGGCGTGATTGTGTTACGAACTATTGGAAAGTTTCATTTTTATTTATATAGATGATCTCAGTGATGATGATGATGATGAGGAGGAGGAGGAGGAGAGGGAGGAGGAGGAGGAGAGGGAGGAGGAGGAGGAGGAGAGGAAGGAGGAGGAAGAGGAGGAAGGCGAGGGATGCCAGAGATCCCTACTCAAGGGTCCTTACAACCCGATCTGCCACCTGTCACCAGGGTGTTCATGGAAAAAAGGACATGGAAAAAAGGACAAAATGAAGGAACCTTCAAATATAGTCGCCTTAATAAACTTACTACAGTAACTGTTACTGAGTGACAAAGAAGTCCTGTAGCTTTTGTTGTTGTTGTTGTTGCTGCTGACCAGGTGACATTGTTGTTGTTGTTGTTGTTGATGACTAGGTGACATTGTTGTTGTTGTTGTTGATGACTAGGTGACATTGTTGTTGTTGTTGATGATGATCAGGTGACATTGTTGTTGTTGTTGTTGATGATCAGGTGACATTGTTGTTGTTGTTGTTGTTGTTGATGATCAGGTAACATTGTTGTTGTTGTTGTTGATGATCAGGTGACATTGTTGTTGTTGTTGTTGATGATCAGGTGACATTGTTGTTGTTGTTGATGATGATGACCAGGTGACATTGTTGTTGTTGTTGTTGTTGATGACTAGGTGACATTGTTGTTGTTGTTGTTGCTGATCAGGTGACATTGTTGTTGTTGTTGATGACTAGGTGACATTGTTGTTGTTGTTGATGATGATCAGGTGACATTGTTGTTGTTGTTGATGACTAGGTGACATTGTTGTGAGTGGACAGTTGACATTGTTGTTGTTGATGACTAGGTGACATTGTTGTTGTTGTTGATGATGATCAGGTGACATTGTTGTTGTTGTTGATGACTAGGTGACATTGTTGTTGTTGTTGCTGATCAGGTGACATTGTTGTTGTTGTTGATGACTAGGTGACATTGTTGTTGTTGTTGATGATGATCAGGTGACATTGTTGTTGTTGTTGATGACTAGGTGACATTGTTGTTGTTGTTGCTGATCAGGTGACATTGTTGTTGTTGTTGATGACTAGGTGACATTGTTGTTGTTGTTGATGATGATCAGGTGACATTGTTGTTGTTGTTGATGATGACCAGGTGACATTGTTGTTTTCGTTGATGATGACCAGGTGACATTGTTGTTGTTGATGATGACCAGGTGACATTGTTGTTTTCGTTGATGATGACCAGGTGACATTGTTGTTGTTGATGATGACCAGGTGACATTGTTGTTGTTGTTGTTGTTGTTGATGACTAGGTGACATTGTTGTGAGTGGACAGCTGACCGCGTCCAGCTACAATTTGACGGTTGCTGTTAGCGACGGTCATCACACGTCAGAGGTCAAGGTCATTGTAACCGTCGTCAAAGAAATCGATGCAAATAAAAAACTGGAATTTCAATTCTTTCCGTTTTATGTCTTTGATGTGAACGACGATGACGCTGAAGTGGGGTCAAAGGTCGGACGGGTCTCTGTCGTTGACCTCATCACCGATGACCCAGTGACCTATGAACTAGTTTCTCAACAGGTCGCAAACACATTCATCGTCGATCCATCCACGGGAAGCGTGATGTTGAACAGCAGCAGCAGCATCGATGCAGACCACGTAAGAAAGAAAATGTTGCTTTACATTGAATCTGATCAATTGAATCTGATCAATTGAATCTGATCAATTGAATCTGATCAATTGAATCTGATCAATTCAAATTGATCGGTTCAAATTGATCGGTTCAAATTGATCGGTTCAAATTGATCGGTTCAAATTGATCGGTTCAAATTGATCGGTTCAAATTGATCGGTTCAAATTGATCGGTTCAAATTGATCGGTTCAAATTGATCGGTTCAAATTGATCGGTTCAAATTGATCGGTTCAAATTGATCGGTTCAAATTGATCGGTTCAAATTGATCGGTTCAAATTGATCGGTTCAAATTGATCGGTTCAAATTGATCGGTTCAAATTGATCGGTTCAAATTGATCGGTTCAAATTGATCGGTTCAAATTGATCGGTTCAAATTGATCGGTTCAAATTGATCGGTTCAAATTGATCGGTTCAAATTGATCGGTTCAAATTGATCGGTTCAAATTGATCGGTTCAAATTGATCGGTTCAAATTGATCGGTTCAAATTGATCGGTTCAAATTGATCGGTTCAAATTGATCGGTTCAAATTGATCGGTTCAAATTGATCGGTTCAAATTGATCGGTTCAAATTGATCGGTTCAAATTGATCGGTTCAAATTGATCGGTTCAAATTGATCGGTTCAAATTGATCGGTTCAAATTGATCGGTTCAAATTGATCGGTTCAAATTGATCGGTTCAAATTGATCGGTTCAAATTGATCGATTCTTTTGCTCATTATTTTGTATAAAACAAAGATGACCTTAGGATGACCTTAGTAGGCCTATACTCGAAAGTGGAGTAGGCTAGTAGTAAATGTGATTGGATGACTAGCAGTCAAGAGAGACGTCGGGTTTAAAATCTTCCGTGACGTCAGAAATATTGTGTTCAAGATGTCTTCTCCATTTGCATCCCTACCCAACTAAAATGAGTACATTAGCCGCACACTGTAGGTGAGAAGATAAGATGGTGAGAGGGAGAGGTTTGGACACCAGACCTCATCATCATCATCATCATCATCATCATCATCATCATCATCATCATCATCATCATCATCATCATCATCATCATCATCATCATCATCATACTGAAGCTAAGAAGATGATGAAGGCAGTAATAACGATCCATGAACAAGCTTACCAATTAATGTGACCTCTGGTTCTTTCCAATCTTCACCTTTTCTCCTTTTTTAACCCGTTAAGGACCATCGTTCGTTTTACGAACATATTTTTTGAAGACGTCAATTTGGGGGACGGCATGATTTTAATCTCCTGAACCGATGTTTTTAGGTCAGCAGGAAGATTGATTTGTCAGATAGAATGAAAAAATTATAGTTTTTTAAGTTTTGAACGGTTTTTAACTAATGCCAAAAAACTGCAAAACTACGTATAATCGCCGTCTTTTGTTAGCAAAGTTGTTATTTTGGTGTGATGTGCGAGAACACTCAAACTGATATGAATTTTAAAAGTGCACATATTTGTCACAAAGCACATGGCACTTGTATAATTTTCCAGTAAAAAACGAAATTGTAAAAAATTCATATCTGGGTCATGTTCGTTTTACGAACAATGGTCCAATAGGCTACTGATGCGTCATGTCAAGTCAACGTTGATTTACAGACACCTAAATGCATATCTAAGTCTGAGTTACATATATAAACCAATTCAAATTGTAGGCCTATGCTTTTAGGCCTATGCATGTACGCATGTATGCATGCATGTACAGCATACATGTATGCATACGTGCACTTATGCGTGCATGTATGTATGCATACAGGAATGTACGTATTCGCTATTCATGTACACATGCATGTATGGACACATTGTTGCATGTGCATGTGTGTATGTATGACATTGTATGTATGTATGTATGTATGTATGTATGTATGTATGTATGTATGTATGTATGTATGTATGTATGTATGTATGTATGCATGCATGTATGTATGTGCGTATGTATATGAAGATTTATATAGCGCCCTAACAAGAATCTCGCGAAGTAGCTACCCAACAGATCTAAACAGATGCATACATGTATGTATGTATGCACAAATGTATGTATGTATGTACATATGCATGTACGTATGTATGCATGTATGTATGTATGTATGTATGTATGTATGTATGTATGTATGTATGTATGTATGTATGTGTGTGTGTGTGTGTGTATGTATGTATAAATGAATGAATGAAGGTATGCATGTGCGCATGCATGTATGTATGCATGTATAGCATGTATGAGCGTGTGTCTATGTGTGAATATGTATAATTATGTATATGTATATATGCATATATTTATGCAAGTACGGTATGTAGGCATGCATGCTTGCATATGTGTTTGCATGTATCCATATGCGTATTTTTATGTTCGTATGTAAGCATATATGTACGCATGTATGTATGTACATGTATGTATCCATGTATGGATGTATGCACGCAAGTATGCGTATATTATAATAGATGTGTTAGTGTAAATGCATGCATGTCTGCATGTATATATGTTTGCATGCATGCATGCATTCATGCATGCATGCATGTATATGATGCCTGTATATATTTTGCATGTAGAGTGTATATATGTATGTATGTAGGCCTATGTATGTATGTATGTATGTATGTATGTATGTATGTCTGTATGTATGTATGTATGTATGTATGTATGAATGTATGTATGTATGTATGTATGTATGTATGTATGTATGCATATATGTATGCATGCATGTATGTATGTATGTACATTGTATGTATGTATGCATGCATGCATGTATTGTATTTTCCATTTTTAGTACTTTATTGTGGTGTGATGTAATTTCCTGCAAGGTCGATATGCCGCATGTTGTCAGTAGCCTATTAGCCCAATGTTCGTAAAACGAACATATGCAGTTTTGCATATGTTATTTGAGATTTATCCAAAAACACAATGCATACGTTCAAACATCATTTTTATTGTCCAAAATATCATCGCAGTTTATGAACATTTTGCCTAATAAAGTTTTGGTCCATAACGGGTTAAAGAAGTTGTTTTTTGATGATGTACATTAGGGGCATTTAACTCCATGTTGCGCTTCTGACAAAACAACAAACAAGGAAAATACTTTGAAGATTTGAATTCTTTGAATGAAGCGTCCTTCTGCCTTTATTCACTCTGTACTATATTAGGCTACTATACCTATTCAATGTAGAGTTGTTCTCTGTCTCCTCTTTAGTCAGACATGAAGTATTGTTTCATAGTTTCCTCTGGTGACATTATTGTAGGCCTACATGTATGTAGGACAATGCTTGCTTGCCTGCTTGCGTTATCATTTGCTGTAGAATCTATTCAGACACTTATACTCGAAACTCATGCAACCGTTGGATGATGATGATGATGATGATGATGCGTCGTTTGACTTTGTTTCGCATTTCTTCTGTCTTTAGATCGATTTCTACTGGTTGTTGGTCAAAGCAGCAAAGAACGATGACGTCACGAGTTCAGTTCTCGTCTATGTGAACGTAGTAGATGCAAACGACTGGTTCCCTGTCTTCAGTTCATCCTTATACAAAACGGAAGTGTTTGAAAACATCGAACCAGGAACCAGTGTGATTCGTGTCAGCGCAACTGCGGCTGCAGATGCGGGTCAGTGTAATTATGCATAAAGTCAGAGGAAAGTACATGTATATCACTGCTGAGAGCCTGAGAAGTGATTACAATCATTACATGGTCGTGTGGATGAAGAGCATGCAGCTCGTTTGAGATGTGTTTGATGTCGTGCAAGCATTATTTTGAATGAACTGATGATAACAGACAGAAGGAGAAAAGAGAGACTGCAGAACATGGCAGACAAGTAGACAAGTAGACATGTACTTGTTATGCGGTAGGAGTCTGAAAATGCGAAGAGACATTAATTGATTGAACACAACGAACACTCGAACAGTTATATATATATATATGTATATATGTATATATGTATATATGTATATATGTATAGATGTATATATTATGTATATATATGTATATATCTATATATCTATATATCTATATATCTATATAATATATATATATATAGTTATAGACAGATATATATATATATGTAAATTTTATATATATGTATATATCTATAAAATTCTATATATAGGCTATAGTCATAGACAGAGGGAGAGAAGCTTTCGTCAACCGATAGCAGGAAGGACTTTTTAAGTCTTCCACAAAATGTGAGAAATTGGTTGAAGGAAATTCTTAAGATCTCTTCTCTCGCGGATCAGGGCCGGATTAAGCAATGTCGGGGCCCTGTTCAAGAATTTTTTGCGGAAAATTTGTCAAATTTTTCCGGAAAATCACACCATTTCGTCCGCCAAAAAGTTGATGACCTTTTTTTTTAGTCATCCGCCTAAATTTTTGGGAAAATCATACCATTTCATCCGCAAAAAAAATTGATGACTTTTTTTTAGTCATCTGCCGGAATTTTCGGGAAAATAGTCGTGTGTCCGAAATTTGCTCAAAATTTTTTTTTACACATTTGTGGGGGCCCCCTAAAGTGTGGGGGCCCCTGTTCGGCCGAACATGTTGAACATGCCTAAATCCGGCCCTGTCGCGGATTGATCTTTAGAAGTAAGATTGTTCTTGTTACTTTGAAAAATACAGCACAGAGAGAGAGAGAGAGAGAGAGAGAGAGAGAGAGAGAGAGAGAGAGAGAGAGAGAGAGAGAGAGAGAGAGAGAGAGAGAGAGAGAGAGAGAGAGAGAGAAGAGAGAAAGAGAGAAAGAGAGAGAGAGAGAGAGCACTGGGAGGAACTAGATTCCTAGAAGAATCACATAAGACTTGACTAGCCCACTTGATAATAAAGTGTTTCTTAAGAATTTGATAAAATAAATGGTGATTTATAATGATAATAATAGCCTACTTATTATGTCCTGGGCATGACGTTAAACTGCATCCATCTTCCGCCACAGGGAACCAACAACGTATCTGTGCCGGTCCTAAGCCCGGACAAAGGAGGAAGGTTTGCCAGATGGGTGAAGATACAACTGGCAGAAAAGACCAAGACCATAGAAATCCGCAAAAACCACGACATAAGTGACATAGCGACCCAGATGCTTCAAGGTGTCATGATGTGAAGCATACATGCACAGGCCGGTCAGGACAGACCGGTGGAGAGAGTCGAAGGAGAGAGCATACGTGGGCCACATACGGGCATTGACCCAGGTTGTCCTTCGTACCTCTCTCCCAATATTCTCTTCAATTCGACAAGGTGGTCTAGCGGCTCCAAGATGTTAATGGTATGGATCGGACCTGCTGCCCGGACCGGTTGAAGCTGGGAAGCATGATGCGAGACAGACTCAGATAGAGAGTGGCGTCGGACACCTACGGGTTGTTAACCCACAGATAACGATGATGATGATGAAATACTTATTATTATTATCAATAGTTTGCAGTAATAATAGACGGATGTAGCAACTGAATTCGATTCTGTTGAAGTGTTTTTGACGAGTGTCAATGATTCGTTTATTTTCTTTACTATAATAGAACTGAATAATAAAGAGAAGAAGAAGAAGAAACGCTCTTCTCTCCTCTTCTCTTCTCTTCTCTTCTCTTCTCATCCTCTCTCAACCGTCGGTTCATATGTTGTTTATTTGAACAAACTTCGACGTTTGTTTAAGTAAGAGAGTGACGACGACGACGACGACGACGACGACCATGGTCCATGGAGCGGATGGATGAGTTGCATGAAAACTTAACGAAAATAATCAGACGATGTTTGCGGTTTTTACTTGAATCGAAAGAATGTGATTATTATTATCATCTGTCACATGATGTGTAATGCTGGTGTCATTGGTGTTGGTGTGTGCGTGTGTGTGTGATGCTGGTGTCATTGGTGTGTGTGTGTGATGCAGGTGTCATTGGTGTGTGTGTGTTATGCTGGTGTCATTGGTGTGTGTGTGTGTGTGTGATGCTGGTGTCATTGGTGTGTGTGTGTGTGTGCGTGTGTGTGTGATGCAGGTGTCATTGGTGTGTGTGTGTGTGTTTGTGTGTGATGCAGGTGTCATTGGTGTGTGTGTGTGTTTGTGTGTGACGTAGGTGTCATTGGTCATAATCTCAGTTATTCTGTGATGAGTGGAGATTCCGAATCACAATTCGCAATGGACCGTGACTCTGGTGTGCTGATGGTCACGAAGCCACTCGACCGTGAAGTTAAATCATTCTATGACCTCGTCATCATCGCAGAAGTGCAACCGAAAGACAACGACGACGACCAACAACAACGACAACAACAACGACGACGATTGCCGAGAACAGCAACGACGCTGGTCAGATTAAAATGATAACATCATTAAGATGATGATGATGTCTAAACAAACTTAGTCTGCAGTGATCGAGCGAATAAAACAGATTCCATCCATATTTCTCATCATTATATAATAATAATAATAATTATAATAATTATAATAATAATAATAATTAAAATAATTATGGTAGACTCTTGTCTGGATCGGACTAATACCGTGCATTGTCATCTGAAGCAATGCGGACACAACCACCTACTTACTTACTTACTTACCTACTTACTTACTTATTTACCTTCTTACTTACTTACTTACTTACTTACTTACTTACTTACCTTCTTACTTACTTACTTACTTACTTACTCAGACGACTGTTGTTCAAGATTGCAGTCAACGAGAAATATTATGTGAGCATCTAAAGCAGTTATGGGTAAATAAGATTTGCAACTATTTAATTAGAATTTGCATCATTTTTTAAGGTCGTAATTAGAGTTGGAATTTAAGGAGAACCAATTAAATAGAATTAGAATTAGAATTCAACTAATTAATTGGAAATCAACTAATTAATTAGAATTATTTGCTGGCGTCAGAGTATAAAAGACATGAAACTATATTTTGTAGTTTGGCAGCCAGTCAGAATTTCAAATTATGATTAGTGCGATTATATTACTTTGTGTTAATCGTTGATGTTGTTTTCTTATTTTCACAGGTGAGTGTCATTGTTAGAGATGTGAATGACAACAGACTGGTGTTTGTGTCGCCATCATCCGTTGTTGTCATGGAAGATGCAGAGGTTGGCAGTTCATTGTTTCAAGTGGTTGCCGAGAACCTCGACACGACGAGTTCATCAGATGGAATATCGTACCGGTTCAATGACGTTCAAGGTCATGTACCGTTCAGCATTGGAATGAGAGATGGAGTCGTCACGTTGGTCGATCGATTGCATCGAGAAACCGTCGACAGATATACACTGGTTGTGGTTGCCATGAACGACGGCGCTGGTTCCCCGCTGTCTACCTCTTCTTCTTCTTCTTCTTCTTCCACTCTCAACCTGACGATAATCATCGGCGATAATATCATCAACGACTATGATCCGATCTTTCCTCCTCACATCTCATATTCGTCCACTTTCTCAGAGTCCACTCCAACAGGTCAGCTGGTCGTCACCATGGCAGCTGAAGACCCGGATGTCGGTCTCAACGGAGAGGTGCGCTACAGACTGACCTCTGGCGATGACCTTTCCAACTTCCTACTCGATTCGATAACCGGAGAGTTGACGATTCGTTGGGGTTTAGACTACGAAGTAAGCCCCTCATACAACCTGTCAATCACAGCACATGATTTGGGACAACCACAGAGATCAACAACGACTTCCGTTATCCTCACTCTCACAGACGACGTTCATGACTTCATTCCAGTCTTCCTCGAATCTCCTTTCATCGTTTTTGCATACGAAGGTGAAGAAGGTCTCGACTTTCCTGTCGACATAACTCAATTGTCAGCCACCACCGATGACCTTCAAACACCATCGCCGACCTTCACTCACCGACTGATGACCTACGAGCTGCAGAACCAACCGGACGACGATCTTCCGTTTCAGATGAACGCATCGTCTGGTTTGATCTCCTGCATTCGACCTCTGTCGAGAGAAGGTCATCGAGAATATTCGTTTGGTGTCGTTGCCACAGATGCAGGTAGGTGGTCCAGTATAATAAGCTCACTGCTCTGCATGGGGACTGCTGTATACTGCACTGCATGGGGAGGTATATAGGTGGTCTATTGTTTTGGAGATTCGGTTCTTGTGCCGATATTATTTCACACTATTTCTCTCTCTGTCGTTCATTATTGAGACGATCGATCAATAGCAGCTGCTGTAACTTTTGAAATGGATGAAGTCGTCATCGAATTGTCTTTATAAAAATCATAGGCCTAGATGTAAAAAACGATGGAAACGGAATAAAAAACGGCAAAAACGTCGTTTTATTCGAAAAAGTAAAAACGGAAAAAACGACAAAAAAACGTAAATGGACAATAATTTTACTTTTTACATCTTAAACTGCATTTTAGACATAAAACCCTTGTTTACTTTCTACATGTATCTCTTAAATGATGACGCTAAACAATTAAATAATGATATCAGATAGCTGAAGCCTTGAGATTGGGCTGAAAACGTAAGGAGTATCAGGAAAAAAATAAAATTAATGAAAATAATAAGAGACAGAGAATAAATAAATAGCGTTACATAAAAAATAAAAAACGGAATAAAACGATGGAAAAAATATAAAACGAAAAAACGACATTTTTTGGGAGCGAATAAAAAAAGAAAAAAACCGTTTTAGACAACTATGATAACAATTGTAGGTTTTCAATTGCAGAGTTAAGATGCAGTGCCATGCATTCTTACGATGTAAAAATCGTGGATGAATTATTCTACTTTGTCTCAATGAAATGATGACGACTCATGTGTGTGTGATGGATCACAAAATAATAATCACCAGTTCAATATTATTAATCAATATGCAATCCAGTCATGAACTTAATTGAATCAGCGGAGAAGGAGGGAAGGTGCGAGACAGACATACAGACAGACAGACAGACATACAGGCAGACAGACAGACAGACAGACAGACATACAGACAGACATGTTCTTCTAAGATTTTTCCCTCCTAGGAGAAGTCCTGACTGAGACTGGAGCAACGTTGCTCTACTGTTACTGTAGACAACAGATTGCTTATTATTCAAAGTTAGACTGGACAAGATCTGAGTTATAATTGGGTTTACTTCATGATGTCATAATGATGTCATAATGATGTCATAATGATGTCATAATGATGTCATAATGATGTCAACAATGGTCTTTTCATTTGCAAGACGTCGTCGTCAAACATTGGAACCTACTACTACTATTATCATGATACTACTATGATAGTAATAATGATACCTGGCCTGTTTTGAATGTCATGCATATTGCATATTCATGAGAACCAATGATTTCCT
The DNA here is from genome assembly GCA_945859605.1 of Lumbricus rubellus. Classification (NCBI taxonomy): domain Eukaryota; kingdom Metazoa; phylum Annelida; class Clitellata; order Crassiclitellata; family Lumbricidae; genus Lumbricus; species Lumbricus rubellus. The sequence continues at coordinate 427,949 of OX243812.1, read as the reverse complement.
AAACGTTGACCAATAGCAAACAAGAGAGCAATTCGTCGACCGAACGAACGTGTCGGCTTCTTTGTATATGTATATATATATATATATACATATATATATATACATGTGTATATATAATATATATATACACATATAATATATATACACATGTATATAATTATAATATAATTATATATAATATTATTATATATATGTGTGTGTGTTTGTGTGTGACCGCTTAGAGAAAGGGGGGGGGAACGAATCGACCGAACACGGATCATTTAAGTGAACTCAAATAACTGTAACTATATCCATTTCAATCGCCCTGTGTTCCATATACGCTCCCTCCCTTTTTCCCTTCCACTCCCTCTCTAGCCTTCCACTCCCTCTCTCCCTCCACTCCCTCTCTGCCTCTCCACTCTCTCTCTCTCTCTCTAGCCTTCCAGTAATTCCATTCCGATGGTGTTTCAAATTAACTTCTGGTAATAACAATTTCCAGGTGACTTGCCATGCAAGCCTAACCCTAACCCGCGGTGGCGGCTATGGACTTTCCAATAGCAAATGGTTTTCTGTGGCTTCTAATAGTTTAAGCTACGTCTGACAGTTGTCAATCTTTAAGTAGGCTATTCAAATTATAGACTCTTTATGACAGATAATTAATTACTAATAATGTAGTGTACTTAAATATGGTTTATGTAAAAAACCATGGTGTCTTCCCATCAAATATGAGGACCTTAAGACAACACTTCCCAAGGCTCAAGATTAAATCCAGTTTTCAGATTTTCTCTTTTGACTTGTCCGAAGCAGAATCAAAAGAGTCAATTAAAAAGAGTCAATACAAATGTCATGTGCGTCCACTCACAAGGAAAAGAGAATGGGAGCATTTGCCCTTCTGGAAAAGTTGACCTAGATTTGAAGCTATAATAGGCTACTAGCCTACATTTTTTGTTTTGGCAAATCTCTAAACACTAATAGTCTAACACTAACTATACAAAGCAATAAGTTACTTACAGATAATTTCCTTTTAGAAAACTTTATAACATTATAATGAGGCTTACCTATGTTCTTTCTGTCCGGCTTTGCATTGACAAGTTCGTACAAGGAATTATAGCCACGATCTTTGTGTTTATCCATTGCAAAATATTATCTGCATGCTCATGAGTCGGTTGTAGCATCAATTCCTTGTACATGTAACTAAAGCTTTAGGCCTACATAACGGTTGTGAATTGCGGCAGTTAGACTATTTATTGGGTCGCTGGCTTAAACTAGGATTGCCAATCATCAATTATTATTCTAAATAACAAAGAAGGGAAAGCAAATTATGATGCCTATAACCGCTATAGCCTATAATATCAGAAAACGTTTGACAGTTCTCTAGTTGCTTTCAAAGTGGAAGTCTTAAATGTATGTATGTATGTATGTATGTATGTATGTATGTATGTATGTATGTATGTATGTATGTATGTATGTATGTATGTATGTATGTATGTGCACTTGTTATAGCGCCCCTTCAAGCTCCTTCTACTCAGAGGCGCTCCCGATGCAGAGCGGACACTGCATTGGAGTTTCACGCCGAAGCGCTGAGCAATTGTGAGTGAAGGACTTGCCCAAGGTCCTTACGCGGCCAGGTGGATTCGAACCTCGGACCTTCAGGCTCCAAGGCAACGACGCCACCACTAGACCACCGCGCCCCACAAAGTTCATAAATGTTCATAATAAAATATGCCAACAGTCCAATGTCTAGCAATTCTACGTAAATAATTATTTTCAGCATCCAACTTATTTTCATTCATGGAAAAAATTACTTGAACAGTTTAAAGGTTCTCAAATTTCCTCAAATAAGCTTACACGATGGAAATAGCTGCAACAAAGAAGCGACTTTTATTATTAAAAGTGTTTAGCACCGATAGCGCGGGGTCAATTTCAAACATGTTTTTAATTTAACCACCATAGTGACTCACCTTACCATAGTCTATATGCTACACCTGTATTAGATTGTCGGCCTGACTTACTCTTGTATTATAGAGATCCGTGGTTTATAACCATTTTTTGAATGTCGGAAACACGTATCACACGCTGTCAATTCTGAATTGAAGTTTTTATTTGATGAAAATAATTCTCTGCCTAAATTGAAGTTGGACGGATGAGGACGGATTGACGGAGGGCTTTTTAACGTGCAGTTGTACACAAAATGTGCAGTTGTAAATGGATTTATGCAGTTGTAGAAGCACTTCTGTGCAGTTAAAACTAGTTGAAGAAGGCCATTTTCCTCCGATTGGGAGTAATTTACCATGGGGGAATGGGAAAGGAAAGAAGGAGTTGTGCAGTTCAAAAATTCCTTTAAAACAGCCCAGGATTGACGAGCAAAATTGCACAACTGCACGATTGCACTTTGATTTTAATCTACCAACGTATAGGCAAATAGGCCTAAGCTACGTTAAATGAAAATATTATGTATTTCTGAGCATATTAATGTGCAGAATTATTATTATCGATTATGTGAAGCGACTCATGACGAAAAGGAAGAAAATATAGTTTTTAAGAAAGTCACTGAGTAATAGGATAACGTTGTTCATCTATATAACTATATATACAGGCCTATATATTATATATATATATATATACAGGGTGGCTCAATAAAAAATGTCCCACCAGGAAAAATGCAATTTCTCCGCAGCCAATCGAGATTATTCTATGAAAATAGCAGGATTTACAGAGGAAAGAATTTGCAACAATCCCCGAAAATCTCAATATTGAATCTATATTACTTCAGAAGTTACAGCTGTGCAAAAATAGTTTTTCATTTCTTCGAATTTCCGCAGCATCACGCTCCAATACATGCAATTTCTTCAAGATATGTTTGCAAATTACAGCAAACAAAGTGATGATGATGTCATATGACCTCACTATAGTATACGAGCTATAAAGAAGCTGTTTATAATGAAGCAAGCTATTAGTATTTGGTGATAATTTATATAATAAGGTCTCAATTTGTGAATCCCATACTGAACGTCATGGACAAAGTTTCTGCGAAGATAAAATGGGAATTCAAACATTGCGTGAGCAGAGACTGGGACATCGTGCGATCATGGCAAAATCCTCAATGAAAAGTGGAGACTGAGCACAATGAATGCTATCTGCCAACGTGTTTATGTAACGAAGGTCATGTGTCGGAAGAGAGGCAGGAAGTGATCGTTTGGTCTGATGGAAAAAGCGCGATATTCACGAAGTTCGCTTGGTAGTCGAAGGCATTAAGTTTGCAAAGCACATCATGGTTTTGGCGTCAAATCTGCTGGCGTGTGTTATGGCTGCAAGAAAAGACTGCACTTCATCCCATTCAGTTCAGTAAGCTAAAATAATGTCAAACTTATCGTTGAACTCATAGGCGTACGAGGCGGGGGTGCAGGGGGGCAATTGCCCCCCCAAATTCGGGCAAGTTTGGTGGTTTTTTCGGGCAAAAAGTCGCGGACGACTAAAAAAAAAAAAAAAAGGTCGTCAAGTTTCGGGCAAGTCTGGTTTTTCGGGCAAAAAGTCGCGGACGACTAAAAAAAAAAAAAAAAAAAAGGTCGTCAAGTTTCGGGCAAATCTGGTTTTTCGGGCAAAAATAGTCGCGGACGACCAACTTTTTGGCCGGATAAATTTTTCGGGCAAAAGTTCAATCTTTGCCCCCCCCACTTCTGAAACCTCCCGTACGCCTATGGTTGAACTCTCTTACCCAAACTCATTGAACACTGGTTTTAGTTTCCAGCCGGACGGTGCGCCGGCTTGCTCGCACGGCGAGGTTGATTATGATGCGGTATACCATATTGCCTTCAACTGCAGTAAATTTATTGGCAAAGATGAATTACCAACAAACTCGCCAGACCTTAACCATCTTGATTATCACGTCTGGAGAGCTCTGCTGGAACGCTACAACACATTTCATCCCAAGTTGGAGAACATTGACTAGCTGAAGGAAGTCTTGCTGCTAATGTGGGGTCAGTCGCCGCAGGACAAAATACACAAGCCCATACTGAACTTTACAAAGAGTATTCGAAGTCGTAATAAAGCAGGAATTGAACACCCCCATCATACTCTAAGATAAACTGTAAAACAGAATTTTGAGGTCGTAATGAAAGTGATATTATTTGGCATGGAAATCTACAAATGACGTTCATTTTTCCGCGGATATTTTAAAAAACGGAATTGAAAGTTTAAACAGCTTTAACTTTTGCAAACATAAAAAGTTTCAAGTGAAGCTTTTAGGGATTGTTGTAAATTCATTCCCCTGCAAATTGGAAAAGTTTCGCAGAAAAATTTCAATCGGTTGCCAAGATTTTGCATTTTATCCGGTGGGACATTTTTTATTGAGCCACCCTGTATATATATAAGTCTGAATAATACGAACATAGGTGCCCTTGATGTAGGCCTACAGACGGACTTTGAACCCCATTTAGAGTGGGTCTAGATGAAAACTCTACTTCGTTCATCCCACCCTTCCTCCAATTGAATCTGTCGTCACTTATAATTGGACGCAGTCTCTGATGAAACGGTGGATTTAAATTTGATTCAGAGGTTAGGTCGACGACCTCTGCGACGACTTCTGAGTCGTAAGGAATGAAAGTATTATGAAACGATGGAAATGATGAAAGAAGTGATGATGACGATGACGATGATGAGGAGAGACTGACTCAATAAATACTTAAATACTTAAATAGTTAAATACTTAAATAGTTAAATAGTTAA